>VYZS01023755.1:0-17118 GCA_013400695.1 Neodrepanis coruscans
GATTCCAGCAGGCAACAATACAGATTCAATATTTACTATGTAATAAATAATCTAAAAGAAAAAAAAGTAATTTCTGTAAGTTAAAAATAAAATATACAAAAAATTCAGATGCATAAGTTTTGGATTAAATGTCATTATCTTTATGATGCAAAAAAATAAATATCTCTTCTGGATTGGAAAACTAGCCAGAAGAATAAACAAAAACTTAGTTTCCACATACATCTTGTAGCACTAGAAATTAATAATGAGCTAATGAATTTACTGTGTCTGTTAAAATTAGTAGTTTTATTTTTTATAAAGTCAGTTTTTAAAATTTAAAAAAATTAAACCATAAAACTTTCAAGTTAAAACTGCAGCCCCAAGGCTCATTATCCTGTCTTTCAATTCCCACTAAAATGACTAGACATGCACATAAAGAAAAGCCAGTCTGTAAAGGATGAACATATTTTTATGTTTCATGCATAAGACAGATTAATAAGCAGCACATCTTCCAAAACATTCTTGACCTGGATTCAGATAAAAGCAGAAATTGGGGAAGGCAGATGATAAAATATACCCTTTAAAAAGAATGGTACATACATAATAAGAAATATTACTTGAAAATTAATTGTAATTACCTTATACATTAAAGCTGCTTCACAGATTGAAAGCTGTTTGAGGAAAAATAAATGAAGGAGAACAATGAACAGCAATGTATAAAATCAGAATATGCAGCGTAAAATTAGTAAAATATTAGTAAACTATCTGGAAGAGGCAATAAGGTGACAATTAATAGCTACAGATGATTCTAAGATGGAAATTAAAACAAACAATAAACAGACGGAAGAGAGAGAGTAAGCTGTCAGCTAACAAATTTACAGTATGCTTCCCTGAAAAACAAAAGGGACAGACTCTTTCAGAAATTACCTGAAATATGTAATTCAATTTACTGTTTTAAGAAAACAGTCAGACTGTAAATCCCAACAGGTGTCACTGAATGAGAATGGTTTTAATACCTTCATATGGAATAAAGTAAATAAACAAAAGACTCAGAGCAAGCTTGCTAATGTTAAATTGCAGAAACAGAATTACAGAATCTAAGTTACCAGGTAGGAAAAGAGTATCAATCCTTCTCAATACATCTATTAAGACAAATCCAAATAAGATGCAATTGTACACAGTGAAGGATTTTTCTTAGCACAGAATAGACATTTTGAGTCTTGCCTTTGAAGATGAGATAGGCAGTATGTCTTACCAAACCTAGTGAGAAAAACGTGTTGAGTGACAACTTCACAATTAATTCCAGGAAACAAATCAATTATAAGTTTATCAAGATGAACTCTGTTTAGAGTACCAGATGCAGAATAGATTCCTAACTCCTGGCCAGTCAGATATTGTTCTGAATTTTGAAGACAATTCAAATGTTTCTCTTTATCCAAAACAGACTGAGAGTTAGGGAATTGTGTCACAAAACTGCCGGAAGACAAGAATCAAATTATATGCAAGAATCAGACAGTACTTGACAAAGTTTCTAAACCTGAGCCCCCAAACTTCAACAGATCTCCTGTCAGTATAAAAGCTAGAAATCTTGGTAAGATACTGAAGTTTATATTAATATTGTATGTGCTTGAGCACAGCCTTTTCATTGAGTGCAGTCCCAAATGTAGATACTAGTGTTCTATTTCTTCAAATTTCCTACAATATACATCAATGGTTACTTAATATTTACTTCTGCATCTAAACTGCATATGTACCTGTACCTTGAAGGAAACCATACAAAAAAAAAAAAAAGTATCTCCAAAGAAAGACTCTAATGAAGAGTAGACAAATCAAAAGGATATTAAACAAGTATTTATCTTTTCACATTCAGAAAAAAAAAGTGCCTGTTTTCTCCCATATTTCATTAACAAAAACATCTTTTTAGCTAGTTCTGGCAGACCTCATTGCAGTCTACAACTTCCTCATGAGGAAGAGGAGGGGTAGACACTGATCTCTTCTCTGTGGTGACCAGCATCAGGACCCAAGAGAATGGCCTGAAGTTGTGTCAAGGAAGATTTAGGTTGGATAGTAGAAAAAGGTTCTTCACCCAGAGAGTGATTGGGCACTGAAACAGGCTCCTCAGAGAAGTGATAACAGCACCAAGCCTGACAGAGTTCAAGAAGCATCTGGACAGTGCTCTCAGGCACATGGTGAGAATCTAGGGGATGGTCCTGTGTGGGGCAAAGTGTTGAACTCAATGATCTTTGTGGGTCCCTTCTAACATAGCACAGGTTGTGATTCTGTGAATAAAGCAGGTCATGCAGAAGTGTCTTTGAGAAAAGATTTCCTTGAACAGCTTATTACACAGTTAGGCTGCTAACTTAAACAGACAAGCTATGTAAAGTAAGAGCAGAATCTTATTCCTTTCCTCTTACTACCAATCAATTGCGAGTTTTTAAAAAGGGCCAGGAACTAGAGACATTGAACAGCATTCTTATAAAATAGGACAAGACTATTTTTCGAGTACTTCTGTAGGATTTGGATGCATAGCTCCAGGTTTCATTAGACCATCTTAGGAAGGGGTTTTTTTCCATTTACAAGTTGTCATGTACATTACAGTTAGTTTAAATGCAGTGAGTGAAAAAAATGCCTGTATGTGTTTGCAACCTTCCCTTAGCCTGTGTCATTTGTAAAAGCATGCAAAGCTTAGATGAAAAAAATTTGCCCTTTTGGCTCAGTCTTTCCTTTAACAAAAAGTATTTGAAATATAATCCAATTTAAATGAATAGAAATCTAAGGTAAGTTGAATGAAACGTCTGCATAACCTCCCCAAACAGAGAGCTATAAGAAGTTTACTTTGATCATATCCTGAAATAAATACATTCAAAGAGATCTCATTAGATACAGACTTTCTTTGCCTTTAGTCCAGTCAAGTGCCTATAATTTTCCTTCAAGGTCAAACTGTGGGATGTTCGATCTGAAGCAAAAGCACAGCATATTTTCCCAGTAAATCTTGATTCCCTGAAGCTCTGAAGTGCTGTGTGAACACCATGAGCTACAGCACACATTCTGTGTTTGTTTATGAATCCAATTTAATGTCAGATGTTATCCTCTTTATGTCTGGCTTTGGGAAGTTAACTAGAATTAGGTAGTTGCCTAAGAAATTAGATGGTATCACATAGTATTAATACCAGAAAACAAAATCAGTTAGAAATTAATCTACTATAAATCTGTGTTAGCAGAGGCTAACACTAAGATAGGAGAAATTAGGGCTATTTTGTAAATAAAATCTAGGAACACAATATATAACATCAATTCAGTTATTATTAGATTTTCTATACAGCTTCAGTGTCAATATTCTGCAAATGAAATGAGCAGAGGCTTTTAAACCTTACAATTCCATTGAAGGGATTTTCTTCCCCAATAGTGAGTTATTAAACAGCATTATTTGGAGACACTACCTGAAAATGCCCTGGGAAAACCTACCAAGATACATTGCTTTACATACTGGCATTAGCCTTTGTTGAAAGTCAGACTTGTAAGTGTGTAACATCTGAGTTTGACCTGACTTGCGGTAACCGAACTCACAATAAATCCTTGTTATGATCAGGGTGTGTTTATTCTGCACGCAGGGAGAAGGTTACAGACCCATTCCAAAGACCTGCTCCCCGAACACGTGATCCACCTGGGTCTATACACCCCTCCTGAGTGGCAGGTGTCACTCATTGCTGATTGGCCTCCCCATTCCAGGCCCTCCCCATTCTCTGCCCTATCCTGGGACCCAGAACTCCCTCCCACTGGGGGCTGAGCTGCTGCAACCGTTGCCTCACTGCAGGGAAGCATGTTCCTCTCGAGGAGACCTTGAGATGTTACTCCAGCAAGCTGTTGTGATGTCTAGGTCTCGCTCTCTCTTCCTCCTTATCTGATGTTCCTGTCTGGTGCTTACATTGACTCTTCTCGTGTTAACCCTGTGTCTGACAGCAGAGCCTCCACAGACCCTATAGGCACCACTCAGACCCCAAATAGATCCCTGTCCCCAACTCAGACCAAAAACCCTTACACAGGCTCCAGAAGTCTGCAGTAATGTCAGGAAACAAACCTGTTATGTATAAATAAGTAGAAGTTCAAAGTTCAGACATGGCCTATACCCAGATTTTCATTATATTTCCTCAACTACTATGGGCATAGAGACAAGTAACAAGAATTTTCTAGTAGTTTACTTCATCTATACAAGAGAGCTTCTGAAATTCAAGAGAATAATACATTCTGTAATGAAACATTATCTAGCTGCTATATAAGGATAAAAGTACACAGTAAAATTGTGACTAGTTTCTGAAATATAAGTCACTCATTGTTGCTTTAAACAATTTTGGAAGAACTTCGTTGTATCAATATAAGCAAATATTTTAATTTTTGAGTCACTGTGTTAGAAATTATTAGCGTAAGCATTCTTCATTCACAAAATGATAAATTAAAGCCATAGTGTTAAAATAAAGTATTTATATTTAGTTTGGGTTATCCTAAATATTTCTCTGTCTATTTTGAATTTCCAATACAAAGAGATAGATATTGGTGGAAAAGGAAAATTAATGATTGATTCATATAATCTGTATTGAAGTTAAAATCCATGCTGCTATATATTAGAACCATTTTTAATTTAATCACATTACATTCCAATTTGCTATAGATATGGGTTTTTTTTAATTATAGATACCATCTCTTGGGGGAAAAAAAGGTTTATGATTTTTTTTATTAGAAATTCCTTCTATTTCAATTTTTAAGCTTTGTTTGTGTTATAAAAGCATAATATTTTCTAATGTTTTAGATTGCTATTATCAAATTGTATTATTTTTACAACCCAAAATGTTTTCAATCTATCTCCAAACCAAGTAGTAATTTACAAAGGTTCATGCTGGAAAGGAACTCATGTCCTTTCCCAGCATGGATTCTCTTTCCAGGTTAAATTTAATTAATCTTATGTGTTACCTTTTTTATGCCATTGAACTGGTCATTTTCATCTTAACATGATTTGAGATCAACAGCTAGCTGCAGAATGTTTAATATAAATTGGTTTTTTTTCGTACTTCCAGGGATCCACAAGTCTGCGAGTGCTAAAATATTTTTTAAATTTCATTTAATTTCTGAAAGGCTTTGCTCCTCTGCAGATTTAGAATTAATCACTATGAATAATAAAAGAACACATAACCTTTAAGAACTAAAACAGATTAAACAACATTTGTAATTAATAAGCCTACCTCATTGTTAAATGGCATCAGGGATGACTGTTTTATAGCCATATTAACACTGATGGAAATTGTAAAAGCATCTAAATGTCAAGACATTTTCCTTATGTTTCAACCATTCTTCCATTCTAGTACATAACAAATTGGTCAAGCAACAGTGATTAAATAGCAGAAAGGTTTTCGGAGCTTCAGTATGATCCTATTCTAACCTATAATTTAGCTGGGTTGCACATTCCTTGTGTATGCAGTTGTTAGAAAAAAAATTGCAAGACTGTGTACAACTATAAATAGCATATCTGAGCAACTATAGATACTGTAGCTAGGCACAGAGTGTAAAAATACTTCTGGAGTATTTGTACAGACAATTCAATCTCCACTAAAAAAATAAAATCAGTCTGCTATTAAACTGCAAATGAAATGTGAAATTATAGAAAGTATTCATAGTTGTCTATTTAATCCATTATAACATTACGCTTAAGAGATATGAAGTCATTTGTTCTTGCAAACCAAGAATAATTCTTGTAAAACAAAACCCCCAAAACAAAGAAGTTTCCCAATACTTTATAATTAGTCATATAATTTGCAGTTTATTTTTTATTTGATTGGAAATGTTGCTCATATGTTCAAAGCAATAGATAGTACAACCTATCACCTGGATGGATTCCTCCATCCATCACCCTCTGGCACAGAACATAATTCCTTCATAAAGATCATTATCATTATCATTTATGTAGACTAATTAATACAGGATATGATCACTCCAAAAGCCATCTCCTCCAGCCTGTCCATTTTTTTCAAGATAGCATCATTAGGACAGACTAGTATTCATCAAACTTCAATGAACTTTAAGTAAATCAAATCTACTGTTGAGATTATAAGATTTTAACCCATCTCCAATTTAACATAACCAAGTATATTTTAGGTAAAAAGTCTCCACAACTAAATCCATTTAAAGGGCACATAAACTTCTTGTTACTATAAATATACTTAGATGAAGAATTTGGTAAAGGCTTCCTGGGTATGAATATAAACTGTTAAATACTTAAAAATTTAAGCTGAAGCTGTAGATCTTAGAAATGAGCACTGTTGTAGTTCAGTGTAGGTATAAGTGAAGTGAAGATAAGAGTATATATAAGCATTTGTAGTGAAACAGAGTCTATATTTGATATGGAACATTACTGCTTTCTTGAAGAGGTATTTTATCTTTGTAGTTTAAATAAATGTAATAATAAAAGAGGAACTGGTTACTGGAGAGGATCCATATAAGTCTGCTGAGTACTTGTGTTCTCATAGAATATAACTGTATCATTTATTTCACTGTAAGACAAAGACATAAATTTCAGCTTCATTAGGTTTTAGGATGTGGAAGTTGTTTTCTCTGCAATACATCAACTTTCTTACAAGAGAATGGAAGACAAAATTGGCATAATAATTTTAAAATGATGAATAATAATTTGTTAATATTTCTTGGCAATACATTGAAATACCACAGCACCTTGAGGGCAAAGATAATGCTTTGCTGATTATAGCATATAGCTGATTTTTCCTAACAGTAAGAAGAAATTTGTTGATGTATAAGTTCTAGACTATAAATCAAACAGAAATGTGCTAAACTGACTATATTAAATCTGTCTGTGTTTCTATTCATACTACTTGTTCATTCAGATTCCTAAATGTGTCTTGTAGGATTTTATGAAGATCACGTTGCAATATTACTGTAAGCTACATGAAATTTCACTAACTGAGATAAAGACATTTATATATCTCTTTCAGTATGAATATGAAAATAAAAGTCAGTTACACTGAATTTTAAATATTCAGTGAAGAGAGACACTAGATATTTAATCTGACACAGGCACTAGTTTTGTCTTCCAATGTTCCATATTTCTGAGCCTTTCCTACTACTCTTTAAAGAATTTTGTGATTAATGAAATTACTACTTCAAATACTAATCTTCTGAATTTCAGGGATTCATATCAGAGTCTCAATTCTACATGGTCTTTTTACTGTTTACACTTGATTAGGACTGTGATTCTTTCAAAGTAAATTATTTTTGGTTTGTTGCCTGCAGGGTGAGATAATACATGAAACAAACACGCCGTTTGCAGAGGTGAAGGGAGAGCACAGCTTTACTGGTGATGTTGGACGATCCAAAGAGAAAAATCGTAACAATCTCTCAATTTTAATAAACTTCAAAATGCCCAGACATCCAACTAAACCCACCTTACACTACTATGTCCCCTAAACATCCAACCGGATGGTCCCTTGTTAACTATACTCCATCCTAGTCCAAATTCAGGCAGGCCTGGAAGCCTAACTCTATGTTTTGTCTTAATACCCCACTTATTTATATAGAAGAATACAAACATGTGAAACATAGACTGTTCTTGGCCCTTAATATTCCAAGTTATCCAGCTACCTAGCTAGAGTGAATTCCCCGAATCTTAAGCATACTCCCTAAGGCATCAAGTTAATCATTCCAGAAGGCTTGTGTCTCTCAAAATCCTATAAATCTTTTGCCACACACATGATTTTACTGGTTATTTCTAAATTTATTCATTTAGTTCTTTATAATTTTTATTTCATCTTAGCTGTTGGAATGCTTTTAGTCTATTAGAATTTCTTTAATATTTTTCCTTCAGTAGCCTACCTTGCATATGCGATAAGAAACTTCATAACCTGAGTGATGTGATTGGTACATGGAATAGACTTTAGAGACTTCACAGACAGAATCCAATCAAAAACTTTCTTGAGGATCAAATGGTAATCAGTCTGGGTAGGACAGAACTGATCTCAAGGAAGGAGAGCAGAATTTTAGAATGATATAATTCTATTAGAATTGCTTACTACTTCAAGATTCTTGCTCCAATTACTTCTGAACTTGAAATCTATCAACTTCATTACATTGCTGATCCAATTAAAGCCAGAATAATATTTATTTACTACAGATAAGGGCTTTAAAGTGCAGAGTATAACCTACTTCCAATCCTCCAAGTCTTGGACTGTGACAGCAGGCAAAGAATATGAATTAAAATATTTGAAAAAATGAAGAACACATGAGATTCTCAAGGAATAATCCATAAAGGAAGTGAAGAAATATTTAGATTTTCACAAAGAAGTTAAGAAAAGGTGTGGAGTATGCCAGAGAAACATAGAGTCACCTGACTGGAAGTGAGTGTGTTAAGAGAGAATGGCAAAGCTGCTGAAGGAAAAGTCTGGGAACAGCCCATTTGCTCCTGCTATACCAAGTTTGCTTCTCTTATTTGTTCTTTTTATTCAGCAATTCAGTTGAAAAGTCAGTGAGATAGAAGCTACTTCGAAATTTATTTAACTGAGAATGAACTGACCTAGATGAGAGCATGTGGGAGTCAAGCTCACACATGACATTAGAAAAGCACAGCATTAAATAAATGCCAGTCATCCATATATTATCAAGGAGTTCCTCAAAACCAAGTTTAGAGTAATTCATGTTACTCAAACCTCCCCTGAAGAGTTCCAGGACAATTATATAGCTAGGAGCTCACAATCTGCTTCAGAGTATTAATTTTCTGGTAAAGCTAGTCTGAGATGATCAGGAAAAAACATACCTCACAAAATATGGAGGAGGCACTGGAACGAATATTTTCCTCCAGCTTTAAGTTCCTTTACCTTAAACACATCTGAAAAAATACTGACTCAAACTTTCTTCTAACACTGTCTGCTAACCTATCACTGAACACCGACTTATTAACTCCACATAAATAACATTTATGGCAAGTCTTACAAAGATGAAAGTCAGATAATTTCAAATATAGAAGAAACATGCCTTTGTAACAATAGGCAAGTCACAATATAAACTGTTAATTCAATGTTCACTTAAAAACAGTAATTACGTAGTCCTTTACAGTTTAATATGTGATTATAACTGCCTCATCTACACCTATATTTTCAGACTTTTCATATTTTTCTATCCAATATGTTTTCTGATGCCTTACAGCAAAGAGGACAATTTGACTGAAATTTAGTATATTATACTAGAAATAGTTCTGAAATATGTTTTTGATGTTTTCTATTTGTGGTGATGTGTTTCTGAGGAAAAAATCCTACAAGACAAAACCACCTTCAGAGTCTACTTTGTTTTTCAGCACTGATCAAATGTCTTAATATCATAGAGGTGATTATAGGAGATTTTTTTAAATTACAACCCTTTTTCTTCACTACTTTTAAACATACAAATAGCTTATCTTGATGTGAAATTGATAAATGTTTCATTTCCACTTCTAATCACCTCTGGCTCTGCTTATAACAAATTCCCTTTAAAATAGACACCCTGACAAATTCTTTATATGAAGTCCTTCAAAGTGCTGGAAAGGAAGAGATTAAAAAAATGTTTGAAAAAGCAAGTCATGCAGTGAATATTGTGTCTGAGTTAGTTCATGATCCTCTGTGACTGAAAATGTTTATCAAGCTATTCAGAATGAGTGTAATCATGTGCTAAATGGTAGTTGAATACATGAAGACTACAAACTGTAACTTTCATGATCATCTGTTACAGTCTCACCAATAAGACAAAAGCCTAATTAAAAGAAAAACTTTGGATTTTCTTTTATAATGTTAAATGATCACATACTTGAAAAACAGTGTAATTTTTTATTATTTTCAAAATAAAAAATAATACAAATGAAGACTTATATACTGACTTTCGTATTTTTATCGAGGTTATTAATTCATTACAAATGTTTTAAACTTCTAAGTTCTAGTACACATATTGTAATAAACCTCTGTGTTAGTAAGGCTAACAAGAAAAAACTTGTGCCTCATTTCTTTTAAACTTTGTCCTTCCATATCCCATAATGAAGAGACAGTCTTTGCCTATGCCCAATAGCTTATTGATTGATTTTGCTTATGACCTACTGTGGAGTAGAGATAAAGACAGAAGTTAAAATAGAATAAGATTTACAGAGGAAGGACCTGCTGCCATTTCCTAGCGGCAAAAAGAGACTCCAGTTGCCATTTCCTGGAAAAAATAAAGGTCAAGCTGTCCCACAAAGATTCCCAAAACAATGATAAGCACTTGTACACTGAAGAATGAGAAGGTATGAAGACACCACAGACTTCAGTAAACCAGACACAGGATGGGAATATGGTGACCCCTTTGACCTGTGCCAGCTATCCATCAAGAAACAATAAATGGCTATCACACTATCCTAAATTTAGTTTGCTGACAATAGTACTAAACCTCCCCTAAAACCCAAAGAAATAGTATATAATGAGGTTGTAAATAGCAAGAAATCAAGAAGGTTTTCCACTACCCATGCTGGGGCAGCCAACAGGCTGAAACTCTCTTCACCTCATATAGGGATGCCTGTACAGGTAAGCAGTAACTTATGTATGCTAATTGCTTGCTTTAGGAATTAGAACTTGTTTTGACTTTATAATAGTTGTAGTAGATTGTTTGCTTTAGAATTTGTGCTTATGCTTTGTTTCACACTGTCACTACATGGTTTAAATGTGTTTTTATAGACAGAAGGGGCTGCAGCTCAATCTCTGCTCTAGTGCATGGAGTATCTCTTTGCCCTCCTTCTCTCACCTTGCTGTCTATAAGGCTCTCTTACATTTTCTCTCACAGTATATTTTTTATCCTTTCTTAAATGTTTTCCCAGAGGCAACACCAGCATCACAGACAAGCTCAGATATGCTTTCAATGGGTCCACTGGAGCCAACTGCAATTGGTCCTGTTCAACCCAGTAGCCTCTCTGCTACCAAAACCTTGCCACGATCTTGCAATACACCTATGCATGCACAGAACATAAACAAAGAACAATTTTTCAGAAATCAAGAGAGAAAACAGAATTAACCTTTGATATGTTTTGCATTGTATATTCCAAACACCACAGTGTTACAAATCTGTCTGAAGAGGCAGTTCCTTGTATCTAGTGAAGTTACCTCCTTTACTAGAAAGCACACAGTTGGAAGGTAAGTGCCCTAACAAGAGATAGAAGAGAGTGAGTGCCATGCTAGTGTCTTCAGTCCATCTCTGTATTTTTTTATGATATCAGAAAATGGTGGAAAAAGATGTATATGAACTGTTTTAACGCTATTGATTCACCCTCCTTTAGTTTTGGATCAGGAGAATAGTTTTGAAGTGTACTTCCTGATTGTCTCCTGTGATTCACGTGGTAGTGTGGTTTCAGCCAGGTAATAATTAAAATAATTTTGGCTAAAAACTAAACCACTACATGCATTCCAGTGACTCACACTATGCAGTCCAATTTCTGAGTACACCTACTAGGACCAAAGTAGAGCTGGGCTAAAGTAAATGCTTCTGAAGCATACACAGTGATTGTCATTTTTCTCATTTTCAGCTGTTGGCTCTACTAGAATGATAAACTTGTATTTTGCTACTTACTGATGTAGATGTGATCCTCGTGGTCATGCGCCTGAAGTGGCAACTATTGGCACTACTAAAATGAGAAATCACATACAAACCTGTCACCATAAATTCAGTGATTGCAGCAGGCTCCCATAACTATTAATTTCTAGCTGTCTGAACTATTAATATCATGCTGCCTTAATCTTCCAAAACAAGATTTGAGCTTTTATTAAAACAGCTGTTCAGCACTGTTTCCTTCCATAGAAATATGCAAAGATGAGATGTCACTTACAGAATTATTAACACAATTATTCACTTGGAACAAATGAAAAATGATCATTTCAAATAGTAGGTTGGGTGAGACTCTCATCTAAATTAATCACTATTTAGACACATTTATTTCATAATTAGGAAGACTGTTTCTTCTTCATGAAAAAAGTGAGTCATTAATAGAATAGACATTCATAAAGTCAGACATTTATAGTCAAGCATGCAGCTCAGTAGAAGTATAATCCTTAAAAGCAAAATTCAATTTCTTGATTTCATATAATAGAGTGAGAAAAATGAAGAGGAAAAAACCCACAGAATCACAGATAGTTTAAGCTGGAAAAGACTCTGGAGATCATCAAATTTAACCACTAACCCAGCACTACCAAGTCCACCGCTAAACCATGTACCTAAGTGCCATATCTACATGTCTTTTAAATACCTCCAGGTATGGAGACTCAACCGCTTCCCTGGACAGCCTGTTCAAACGCTTGATCACCCTTTCAGTGAAGAAGTTCTTCCTAATATCCAATCTAAACCTCCCCAGACACAGCTTGAGACCTTTTCTTCTTGTCCTATCCCTTGTAACTTAGGAGAAGAGACCGACATCCACCTCAATACACCTTCCTTTCAGGTAATTGAAGAGAGCAATAAGGTCTTTTTTAAGCCTTCTTTTCTCCCCATTAAATAACCCAGTCCCTCTGCTGAATTCTCATAAGGCTTGTCCTCTAGATCCTTCTGGGGGTCTAGAGAGACCTCATTGCCCTTCTCTAGAAACACTGTAGCACCTCAAGGGTTTTGTTCTAGTGAGGGGCCAAGAACTTGATGCAGAACTCAAGGTGCAGTCTGGTAAGTACTGGGGGGATGATCACTGCCCTGGTCCTGCTGGCTACACTGTTTCTGATACAAGCCATCAGATGCCATTGGCCTTCTTGGCCATGTGGGCACACTTTTGGTTCGTGTTCAGCCAGCAGAATATGATGTTGGTGAGCCAGTAACATGATGTTGATCAGCACACCAGGTGGGCAGCTTTCCAGCCACTCCACCCCCAGCCTGTAGCACATGTAGCACATGTGATTGTTGTGACCCAAGTGCAGGATCCAACACTTTTCTTTGTTGAACTGCATACAATTGTCCTCAGTCCGTGGATCCAGTGTGTCCAGATCCTTCTGCAGAACCTTCCTACCCTCCAGCTACTCCGGCCTATCTTGGTGTCATCTGAAAAATAAATTACTGAGAATGCACTCAATCCCCTTGTCCAGATTACTGATAAAAATATTAAAGAGGACAAGCCTCAGTACTGAGCCCCAGGGAACACCACTTGTGACCAATATGAGAGACTGCAATGTTAATGGTTAATGACTCAAAGAGCTTGCCATTTGCAAAAACAGCAGGGTATTTTTCTGAGGCCAAGTTTGCACCCTCTCCATCTCCAATCAAAAGAGATGAGAGATTTTTGTGTGGTGGCAAAACCTCTGAATCACATAAGACAGAACAGGTACGTACACACAACTGCTGGCTGCAAACTGGGCTTTGAGCCAGATAAGGGAGAAGGCCAGTAAGAAGCAGACCCTGCAGAGGTGATGTAGTTCTTTTTATCATGCCAATGTCCGTCCTTATACAACTGGCTCAGTTGTAAAATTTCCCACCCCAAAAAGAGGTACTGGGACATTCGCATGTATACCTGGAGGTATTCATGACTTCTGATGGGGTATAACCGGCTGAAAATTAAAAAAATGTATTAAAATTTGCTATTAGTACGATAGTCTTGCATGGGTTGAAACTATTAGTTAGCAGACTAATTTGGATTTGACTGTTTCTTATACCGTTTTGATACGATAAATAAAAGGAGAAATCAGTATGAAATGTTCAGAAACTTATGAGACTAGCATACATGTTTGTTTTTTTTCATAGAAGGAGAGATTTTTCAGCCCTTTTGAAAAGGATCATTAGGGTTGTTTCAGGATGAGCATCTTGCATTCCTAGTTACTTTTAGATATTACATATGTATATTTTTTCATGTATTAATTTTAGTTTTATTTAAATGTCAAAGGCAATACAAAGTTTGAATGAAAAGAAGAAGACCCTTCGGAAAAAAATCCCTAGCACTACAGAAACATCTATATATGTTTATATTTTTATTTATATATTTTCTGGGTTATGATTTCTTTATGTAACATTACAAATTAAACCTATCTTTGCAAAATATATGTGTATTTTAATAATATTAATTCAGTGTTCCTTTCTCATCTGAACACTCAATGATTTCTGAATACGCTCTAGAATAGCCTTTAAGAAGTTTAGGTGCTATGGTATCAGTATGCAAAAACCTAAAAAGATAAAACTAGACAGTTGAAAGTGATATACCTTGGATTTAAATACCTTCGTTCATCTCAAGTGAAGTATGAACATTCTCAATGAATATAACTCAGAGTGGGTTGAAGGATTTGGATCTTTAGCCATAGGATATCAAACTGCTCAGTGATAATTGGGAGAGTCAGTGTGTTGCCTTAGGGGGTATGCTTAAGATTCGGGGAATTCACTCTAGCTAGCTAGCCAGATAACTTGGAATATTAAGGGCCAAGAACAGCCTGTGTTTCCCATGTTTGCATTCTTCTGTATAGATAAGAGGGGTAGTAAGTCAAAGCATAGAGTTAGGCTTCCAGGCCTACCAGGNCAAGGTGCAGTCTGGTAAGTACTGGGGGGATGATCACTGCCCTGGTCCTGCTGGCTACACTGTTTCTGATACAAGCCATCAGATGCCATTGGCCTTCTTGGCCATGTGGGCACACTTTTGGTTCGTGTTCAGCCAGCAGAATATGATGTTGGTGAGCCAGTAACATGATGTTGATCAGCACACCAGGTGGGCAGCTTTCCAGCCACTCCACCCCCAGCCTGTAGCACATGTAGCACATGTGATTGTTGTGACCCAAGTGCAGGATCCAACACTTTTCTTTGTTGAACTGCATACAATTGTCCTCAGTCCGTGGATCCAGTGTGTCCAGATCCTTCTGCAGAACCTTCCTACCCTCCAGCTACTCCGGCCTATCTTGGTGTCATCTGAAAAATAAATTACTGAGAATGCACTCAATCCCCTTGTCCAGATTACTGATAAAAATATTAAAGAGGACAAGCCTCAGTACTGAGCCCCAGGGAACACCACTTGTGACCAATATGAGAGACTGCAATGTTAATGGTTAATGACTCAAAGAGCTTGCCATTTGCAAAAACAGCAGGGTATTTTTCTGAGGCCAAGTTTGCACCCTCTCCATCTCCAATCAAAAGAGATGAGAGATTTTTGTGTGGTGGCAAAACCTCTGAATCACATAAGACAGAACAGGTACGTACACACAACTGCTGGCTGCAAACTGGGCTTTGAGCCAGATAAGGGAGAAGGCCAGTAAGAAGCAGACCCTGCAGAGGTGATGTAGTTCTTTTTATCATGCCAATGTCCGTCCTTATACAACTGGCTCAGTTGTAAAATTTCCCACCCCAAAAAGAGGTACTGGGACATTCGCATGTATACCTGGAGGTATTCATGACTTCTGATGGGGTATAACCGGCTGAAAATTAAAAAAATGTATTAAAATTTGCTATTAGTACGATAGTCTTGCATGGGTTGAAACTATTAGTTAGCAGACTAATTTGGATTTGACTGTTTCTTATACCGTTTTGATACGATAAATAAAAGGAGAAATCAGTATGAAATGTTCAGAAACTTATGAGACTAGCATACATGTTTGTTTTTTTTCATAGAAGGAGAGATTTTTCAGCCCTTTTGAAAAGGATCATTAGGGTTGTTTCAGGATGAGCATCTTGCATTCCTAGTTACTTTTAGATATTACATATGTATATTTTTTCATGTATTAATTTTAGTTTTATTTAAATGTCAAAGGCAATACAAAGTTTGAATGAAAAGAAGAAGACCCTTCGGAAAAAAATCCCTAGCACTACAGAAACATCTATATATGTTTATATTTTTATTTATATATTTTCTGGGTTATGATTTCTTTATGTAACATTACAAATTAAACCTATCTTTGCAAAATATATGTGTATTTTAATAATATTAATTCAGTGTTCCTTTCTCATCTGAANCTTGTGACCAATATGAGAGACTGCAATGTTAATGGTTAATGACTCAAAGAGCTTGCCATTTGCAAAAACAGCAGGGTATTTTTCTGAGGCCAAGTTTGCACCCTCTCCATCTCCAATCAAAAGAGATGAGAGATTTTTGTGTGGTGGCAAAACCTCTGAATCACATAAGACAGAACAGGTACGTACACACAACTGCTGGCTGCAAACTGGGCTTTGAGCCAGATAAGGGAGAAGGCCAGTAAGAAGCAGACCCTGCAGAGGTGATGTAGTTCTTTTTATCATGCCAATGTCCGTCCTTATACAACTGGCTCAGTTGTAAAATTTCCCACCCCAAAAAGAGGTACTGGGACATTCGCATGTATACCTGGAGGTATTCATGACTTCTGATGGGGTATAACCGGCTGAAAATTAAAAAAATGTATTAAAATTTGCTATTAGTACGATAGTCTTGCATGGGTTGAAACTATTAGTTAGCAGACTAATTTGGATTTGACTGTTTCTTATACCGTTTTGATACGATAAATAAAAGGAGAAATCAGTATGAAATGTTCAGAAACTTATGAGACTAGCATACATGTTTGTTTTTTTTCATAGAAGGAGAGATTTTTCAGCCCTTTTGAAAAGGATCATTAGGGTTGTTTCAGGATGAGCATCTTGCATTCCTAGTTACTTTTAGATATTACATATGTATATTTTTTCATGTATTAATTTTAGTTTTATTTAAATGTCAAAGGCAATACAAAGTTTGAATGAAAAGAAGAAGACCCTTCGGAAAAAAATCCCTAGCACTACAGAAACATCTATATATGTTTATATTTTTATTTATATATTTTCTGGGTTATGATTTCTTTATGTAACATTACAAATTAAACCTATCTTTGCAAAATATATGTGTATTTTAATAATATTAATTCAGTGTTCCTTTCTCATCTGAACACTCAATGATTTCTGAATACGCTCTAGAATAGCCTTTAAGAAGTTTAGGTGCTATGGTATCAGTATGCAAAAACCTAAAAAGATAAAACTAGACAGTTGAAAGTGATATACCTTGGATTTAAATACCTTCGTTCATCTCAAGTGAAGTATGAACATTCTCAATGAATATAACTCAGAGTGGGTTGAAGGATTTGGATCTTTAGCCATAGGATATCAAACTGCTCAGTGATAATTGGGAGAGTCAGTGTGTTGCCTTAGGGGGTA
>VYZS01023756.1:0-19270 GCA_013400695.1 Neodrepanis coruscans
ACTCTGCTCCAAGCCTGTAGCACAGCCTGAGGTTGTGACCCAAGTGCATGAGTCAGCACTTTGTCTTGTTGAACTTCATACAAGTGGGCTCTGCTCATTGATGCAGCCTGTCCAGACCCCTCTGTGGTCCTGCTCTTCAGGAGATCAACACTCCTGCCTAGCTTGGTATTGTCTGCAAAGTGATTGAGGGTGTATTCAATCTCCTCATCCAGATCATTGATAAAGACATTAAACAGGCCTGGCCCCAATACTGAGCCCTGGGGAACCCCACTTGTGACCAACCATCAGCTGCAGTTCACCCCAGTTGCTGGCCAATTTTAACCAAACACTGAGAGATAAAAGAATTTGATAACATTTTAGGTAATTGTAAAATACAACTGACAGTAGACAGACAGAGAAAACAGAAATGTATTTATGATCCCACTAAGACAAAGGTGCTTTAGATGATTTATTACTTAGTAGACATCAGTGAATCCACTCAAGGCATCCAGGACTCACTTGTTGACAGTCCACAGGACAATTAGAAGTATTTCAAGGGGATACTCTCCCCACATCAATTGTGTCAGTGTAAATCTGGCCCTGGAAGGTGTCTTCAGGACACAAGTCAACTCCATGATCAGGTGCCTTGATTGGGAGACACCTAGCTAGTCTCCAGACCCGTGAGCCTCCTACATTGACTGAGAGCAGGGAATGCCCTTCTTGCTTCAGCCCCTCTCACACCTCTCTTTGATCCCCATGTGGAGGAGGAACAGGTGCCTCACACCACAACAGGACCCTCATCCACCTCATACTGTCTTCAGGCACTCATTTCCTGGAGATTTCAACAGATCTGCTTTTGCTGTGTACTAAGCAAGCAGCACCTTGACTGTTAGCAACATGGCAAAATTGAAACATCCCAAACCTCAAAATTGTGGACTAAGCAATCTTGCTCCTAATTTGTGCCCCTTATGAACTTCTGACAATTTTTATCCAAAACATCAAAGATAAAAAGGAGTAACAAAAAAGTACATAAAAAAGATAGAGAGACTAGAAAACATTGTTCAGCCTCTCCCTAGATGTAATCGTTCCAACAGTGCAATGAATGTTATAATATGCACCACTTTTGGCAGTCCCATTTAATTATGGGACCATATACAAAACCCCATCAAATTAAGTAATCAGGAACATAGATTAGCTCCTGGACACAAGGCAGTGTCACTTGATTACATTAGGGGAAAAAATACTAGGCCTTTGTAACAGTTATAACCTGTGTGTGATTTTTCCTATTATTAATGGCAAGGACTCAGGATGTGTTTTTGCAAATGCATGGTTCACCAAAAAAATCTGAAAGGCCTGTAAAGCCCTCTGCAAGAAAAATGCTCCTTAGCCCCATCTTGCAGGTAACTCTGCAGTGAATTTGCTGAAGTGAAAATATGATCTCAGTAAATAAAAGACAGAAGATGTTTTTAGTAGTGTTTGCATGCATGGAAGCAATGCCAGACATACCATGTGTTCTAGACAAACACTGGCATCATAGTGAATAGCATCATCTACCAGGTGCTGACAGTGTGTAACAGGGCTCCCAGAGGGAGCAGGTTCATTAGCCATGTCCTCTATTGCTATCATCTGCCTTTGTTTAAACCAAGAAACTGAAAAATGACTCCCTAAAAAAGAATAGTCACTGTTGTCCTCAAAGGTTGGTATTGCTTTCTGACACTGGACCCATGACAACATGCTCAACCCTGTTCAGGTCCCACATGAACTCCATGCTCACAGAGTCTCCTTTGGGCTGTCCACAGACTTTCAGAAGCAGGGGTTCAATGGGAAATGCTTGGCTCACAGCCTTGGTTAGAGCTAAGTTATGTACATGTGAGCCAGAGCATCGTATCCTGGCAATTCCCACCACACCTATTTCCCGAGGCAGAGTAATCTGCTGCTTAACCATGACAGTGAATTATGCTGCCCAAAAGGAGCATTTACACAGTCTTTATGAAGTGCTTCAGCTCTGAAAGGTGCAGAGGGGGCTTCTTAGGAAGTACAAAGGCCCCAGGAGCTCAGTATTCCTAAAGGAATTTAATACACATGGTACTGGACCTTTTGGTCAACTCAGGTACTTTCGGTGCATACCAAAAAGCATTAAAATTCATCTTTAGGGATTTGCATGGGATCTGCTCAATGAGTCTGTTGCTCAGCAAAACCAAAATAAAAGCATGATCAATATATTTTTAAAGCAGGATCTGTTCTATACATCTTACTAATTAAAATTGTTGCTTTAAGGAGCTAAAGCATTTTGTGTCAGAAATCATTCAACAGATTTGGAAACATCAGTGGTATTCTCAATGTAATAGCACTACTCCCCAAGCATTCAGAAATCACGAGTCAGATGTTTCCCTCCAAAAGAAAAATCACACAATTGGCTTCAAAATATGCACATAAAAAATGTAATCAATTCCAAATATGGTTTTGGATTTCTTAGCATATAATTGGGATCATGTTTCAATTATTTTTCTGACACCAAAAGCACTAGAAATTTTCTTTGCTTTTCAAGTCAGAGCTAAATGATCCTCATATAATCCATTGTTTCTAGAAGCTGGGATTTTAGGCAAAATAGAAAATACTGTCTCATGATAAAATCATAGAGCTGGCAACACCGCTAGTGTGATTCTTTTCTCCTATCATTAAAAGTCTGGCAAGGAAGGAAAAAACACTGAGATGTTCAAAAGGTTCTAAACAAACTCTGCTTTCACATTAAAAAAAAAAATCACTTTTTCTTCAATTTCTGTTTTGTGCACTAATTTAATAGGGATCAAATTCTTTTTATTAAAATCATCACTGCTGACCAGCATAGTCTTCTACAGCAAAAGCTGCTCTGGGGACCTCTTTTTGTGACATCTTCAATGCCCTTTTAGAGTTGTCACTGGGATGTGAGGGCATTCAAGTCCTGAGACCAAGACACTGGCATAAATCCCAAGTAGAACACATGCCATGTGACCAAAGAAAAAGGTACATATGTATCCTTGCACCAGGAAGACCAGTCCCTACAGTAACCTCCTCTCCCTATGGTCAACAACAGTTCAGACCAATAGTTCCAGGCTGTGCTTCCATGTGGTTTCCATTGTAGTGCAGAGAGCTCTGTGCCTGACTTCCTGACCCTTCAGCTGACACAGAGCTTGTCTGGCCATGCATGACAGCATATGCTGAGCCATGGGGCAAGCTTAGGCAGGGAAGATGTCAGAAGCTTTGATAGTATGGCTTATACATGAACCCTCAAGGGTTGCCTCCAGGGCCTGTTTGACTGATACTATAGAAGTATTCTGAAAGCTTTCACCTCTATCTTAAATGGTCATATTTATCTTTCTCCTCCTCTGGGAAACTTTAAGGGGCAGGGCATATTTCACTGATTTATAGAACTCTAAGAAGGAGCAATTCATTTTTAACTGCTTTTGGTTTTATTCAATGAAAAAAAAGAGTAAACAGTTTTAAGGTATAAATTTTCTGACTTATTTTGGTTGTTCACGGATCAAATACAGTGTCATTATTTCAGTCCACAGACCACAACAGGATCCAGGAAGATCAGCTCTCCTATAGATGTCTCAGATATGTTTTGGAGGAGAGCATGGAGGGCTCAATAGATGCATGTACAATAAGATCTCTTTATTTAAGCCAAAGCTCCTGAAAGGTGTTATGATAGGACTGGCACCTGCCTTATTAAGAAACAAGAAGGGACGACCATTTCCCAAATCACCATTCAAACCCCACAGTAACTCCATAACCACAGGGAAAACCAAGCCTATAACCACCGACAAAGTATGTTTTGCATTCAGCTCAGATATAGACTGTTTATGTGCTCAAGAAAACAGCACTATACCTAAAAGTTATTTATAGCATCACATGTTTCTTTGGACTACACTGTCCAAAAACCACTGTCACCAACCAGTTTTTAGCAAGAGTTGACTAAAGCCAGTGAGAATGTGGTCATAGTGAATTATGGGCCTGTAGTTCTTTCCTAATGAAAAGACAGAAACATTTTTGATCCTAGCCTCTGCTTCTTGCTGTCCTGGGTATTTTTGTGAAGGTTTATAGGAGTTCTCTACAGAATTAAACAACCTGTGTCATATCTGGAAGGACATTTCTCACTACACTTCCCAGAACTGACTGCTGTCCAATATAGTCACATGTAACAGTATGGAGTTATGTAAAAGATTGTCTTTACTCACTAGGAGGAGTGTTTTTGAAGATACACTTGGAACTTAGTGAACTCATTTCACTCAAGTACATAATATTGCCTTCCTCTGCATTTCAGTCCCCTTCAGATCTAGGAACAAACACAATGGTTAACTCAGATGTGAAGAATAAGTAATTATTCTGATGTGGCCAAACTGCAATCTGTATCACCAGAAAGATGAAAACACAGATACTCCTGTTTTCCTGAGAGAGGGAGCTAACACAATATTCATGGAGAACATGGAGACATGAATGTTAAGCCTTTCAATGAGAATCCTCTAACACTGGGCTTGACCGCGGTGCTGACTGCCCTGCTCAGCAGCTTCATAAAGCATTCAGGGAATTTGGTAACAGACTGACTAAACTGCTTGCATTCCTTTTTTTGTTCTTTTTAAAGTCAATTTAAAATAGGAAGGAAGTGAAAGACCAAAGAAAAGCAAGCATACTACTGCTTTTTGATCCTGGAGTGATTGTAGTAACTGTAATCTTTTATATCTAGAAGATCTTTACAGTGAAATAATGAAAACGATGTCAAGACAAAATTCGCTAAACATCTAGAGGGAAAAGGAAACCCAAATAATAAGCAGCATATATTTTAAATGAGTGTTTCCTTTTATTTTAAAACACACTAATACCAGTGGATAAAATCTTACAGGAGAAATAATTCACTATGCCAGAATAGGGCCACTGTGATGTGGTTTGAAAACTGGCTGAACGTTCATAACCAAAGGCTAATGCTCATGTAAATGTAATGAATTCTGCCCTGTGAGGCAACGCATGAATCAGTGTGTTAAAGAGAAATTTTTTTTAGTATATACAAATAATCTGAAAGAAGAAATAACCAGTTCAGGAATGAAATCGCCAACTGCTAACAGAATGGGAGAAACACTAAGAAACAATGAAAACAGCAGAATACTGCAAGGACAAAGAAATATGCAGTTAAAAAGTGTAGGTTTAATTTGCTGATGTTTAATTGAGGCACAAAAATGGCATTTTTTTGCCTGTGGAAAATACCTACTTGGTTTACATACATTCAGCAAGGTGGAGTCAAAGGGCAGATTCTGAGAAGATGAGAGTAGAGGAAGATGAGTGCCATAAAACTGCACAACCAGAGCCTCAGAGCTATCCAAGTTCTCAACTCACACTTGTTTTTATATGAAGTAGGTACCTCTGTCCTCCTGAGAAAACAGTCCTATAGTATAGTAACACCAACCAGAGGGCATGAGTCCATAGGTGTGTAAAGACCAATGCACCAACAACTGGCTTCCAAGACCTGGCACTGCTGTGCTTGGGGGAGACAGGTATAAGGGGACTGAGCATGGACACATAAAACGGTTTCAAGTAGTTGAATCCCCCTGATGTTGGGTGTCTGAGAGGGAGTTCTCAGCTTACAGCAAGCCAGCCAGGCTGCCCACCCCAGAGCTGGCGTGCAGCGGGCTTGGAAGGGCTCAGCATGTGTGGCTCCAGCACTTAGGACTTTGAGTGGCCCATAGGGTGATGATATGTTGCAGAGAAGACAAGGTGAGAGAGATGGGGACTGTTCATGCATTGCCAAGTACAGTATGAAGAGAGGTGATTTTGCCCAGGAGTTAAGATGGCATGATTTTTGAGGAAAGCTGATGCACTGTATGGAGAATCTGGCAAGAAATAAGTGGGGTGAAGCAAATATGGATTATAACAACATGCAAATGCTTAAAGGATATAAAACTCTGAGAGGCCTTCTTTCACTCTTTACATCTTCCACTATTTACGTCTGTCTATGACTAGTGCTCACAAAGAAATGAGAGCTGAGACCTTCTGAAAATCAGTTACATAAACATAATGAGAAATTGAAACAGGAATAAAATCAATGCTGAATCTCAAAAAAGACACCCTGATGCTGTGAAGCTGTGGAATGGTATCCTGAGGGATGTTTCTTCAGTTGGGCCTTTCCAAACTGGACTGAAGAAAGCATTAACAGTATTCCTGCAAAGAATATGTGCTTCTGCAGGGAAAGAGGCAAGCTGTTTGCACCAGCAGGTGTTTTCCTCGTCAGCGTCGAATTTTAATTACACAGCACAGGTTTACTTTTGAGCATGCTACAGAAAAAGAACATTTTGAGCCCAAACCCATAGTTTCCCAGCCTCCCAGAGCTCTCACCCATTTGCAAACAATTGCGAAGGTGGAAGAATTCAGCGAACAGATGTAGCCTGCCCCCCTAGTCCCATCTGTTCACATCAGAAAACCACCACACAATCTGGCACAGAGAGCTCTCTCCACTCAAGATAAATGCTGGCCTGGGCTGGAAAGGGAGAGGGAATGGGGGGGACACTGAGGGGCGGTGGTTGTGGGTCACATCGGAGAGGCATTACCAGCGCTGTGTGGGAAGCTTTCACAGCATCTGCCAGTACCACGTCTGGCTCAAGTTGGAGCAAAATCCTTCAGCAAAGTCTGTCAAAACATAAAGAACTTGCCTGAAGCCTTTTTCACCCCTCTGAGCACACATCTTCCCACAAACACCACTGCAGCAAGGAAATGTCTCTCGCTCCCCAACCAGCCAGAGGAGGCTTGTGAATTTGGGGATGTAGGCATGAGAGGTTGTGCCAAATAAACAGAATTTAAGGAAAGGTGGAAGTAAATGGGTGTCCAAAAGTGCAGGTGTGAAAGGCAGGGAAATATGGCCTGTAAAGCATTTGGATATTTGCTTTCTTGCACTACAAATCATTAACACCATTGAGTGGGATAAAATTGCTGTAATTTGGGAACCTCAGTGATACAGGCTTAGATCCTGTGTATCCAAAAGTCCCTGCTTCTTCCCTGGAAGCCTGACTCAGAGCATGGCCTGCTTACCCTTCTCTTCATCACTGGCTAGTCCTGCAGACTTTTTGCTTGTCTGGAGCTGCTCCAGGCTACTTGGGAGCACACAAGGCAGCAACGAGGTGATGGAGCTGTGGTGCGACAGCCACTGGCGCAGGGCAGAGAGCAGAGACGGCTGCCGGTTCTCATTTCTCCCAAGCCTCCTACTTCTCTGTCTGTGGAAACAGGCTGACAGCACTTTGCTCCTTCTTAAGGGTGTTGCAAAGATCTAGATCCACAAACCATTCAGGTAGTGCATCTTCAGGCAAGTACCTAGGCTGTAAAGTAGCCACAGCACTGTCCTTACTAAGCCATCTTATGGTTCTTCCCATGACAAAAGTAGTGTAAAAACAGCATGCAGCCAAGGTACAGCATTAAAATGATGAGAAAAGTACACAGCCTCCTTCTAAGTAAACAGAGAGATATAACATCAATAAAAAACATCAAAGCTGTTCCTCCCCCACTGCTGGCGTAATTCAGCACTTCACATGTGAGATCATTAAATATTAATGGCAAAAGGCAAAGCCATAATGCTCTTCTACTGATAGCTGAGGTGCAAACTATTTTTAATCCTTTTTTCTTTTTAATAGATGCTCTTGTGTTGGTGTTTGGGGGTGCTTAATATCCTCTGGGAAAGATA
Organism: Neodrepanis coruscans; assembly: GCA_013400695.1. Classification (NCBI taxonomy): domain Eukaryota; kingdom Metazoa; phylum Chordata; class Aves; order Passeriformes; family Philepittidae; genus Neodrepanis; species Neodrepanis coruscans. The sequence goes on from VYZS01023756.1 coordinate 7,679, forward strand.
AACATCAGTGATTATTTTGGGCCTGTATGACCTTGCTGAGGAGTAACATGACTCCTTGCAGGGCTAAGAGCAGACTTGGCAGACCCTAGTTGTAAGGAAGTCTTCTATTGTGCAGACTTGCTTTGCCTGTGAAGCAATATGTTTTTTTGTCTTGCAGAGTGGAGCTCAGAGAAAAGGCTCAGCCTGCACAGAACTCTATCAGAAAATGACTGACTCATTTTCAGAAAATTAAACAGGATCACAGGAGGAAGTAATAACTGGCCTTTGGAGCTGAGAACTTTAAAACCCTGATCTTGATACACCCTTAGAATAGCAAAAGAAGATAGCAAGTGACAGTGGAAAGCAAGGCACATTCTGTTCAGTTTCAATCAGACTTTGATTTATGGCAGATTTTACTAAATTAAAAAAAAAACAACCAACCAAGCAAACAAAAAAACCCAGCAGCCCACTCTAATATATCTGGCAATGTTTTCCTTTAAATTAACAAAGCAGCGTTTCAAATTCCTGACCATGTCTCGGTTGGCCAAAAGCAAAGCCTCTTTCCTGAACAAATGATTTGTTGTAGTAGAGTGGAGTAAGTCACAACAGCTGTAAATCTGTGTTTGCTTCCCTGCACAGCCCTGTTGCACCTGCAGATGAACTTTCAGTTCTGAATCTGAAACAAACAGGCCTTGCAATAAAAGAATTTATTAGCTGTCACATGTCCAGACTACTGCAGGGCACTTGAGTCATGGATGGAGTTATGAACAAGGGACATGTTATAACCAAAGCAGTATAATGCAATTATTTTAATGCTGCTTCTACCTAGTCTATCATTTCTTTTAAGTCCTCTAGAATTTTGCCAAGAAAGCCCAGGGCACTGTAGTGGTCTGATTTTTAATCCTTTCCTTCTCCCCTGCCACTCACAAGTAGCTTTGTGTGCCATGTACACCTGCACTATGGGGCATGTGGCTGCAGTCCCATGCAGCATCTCATCCCCTCCTCCTCAGCCAGTTGCTTCACCCAGCTCTTAAAAAAAAGCCACCCTTTTGAGGTAAATGAGTGTGGCTGTGAGCTATCCTAACTTAGCTTTCAGGACAGCTCAAAATTCTTTCTAGATTAAATTTAAGATTATGATTTCGGACCAAGGGCCTATTTTAAGAAGCCATTAAGAAATGCAAGACTGATGTAGTTCTCCCTGAATTCAGCAGAGCCTCTGAAATGCCCTGAGTTAAGAATGTGGCAGGATCTAAACAGTGTCAGTTTACATGTGGGTCAATCTCTAAGTACTTAAGAGATTGCACTCTAAGCAAATAATACAAAGAAATTCCAAATAATACAAAGAAATTCTCAAGCACCCAGGACCTTCTGAATATCCACTTCATGAGCTCATCTTTGCTATCTCCTTCCCATTAGAGGGACTTAGGCAATATCAAGGAGGCAGAAAATCTGCCTTGGTCAGATTGATGAAACAGCCAGGAGAAGGAAGGTGCCCTCCTGCCGCTGTGCTGATGTGTAGCATGAGCTATTCTGCCTTCACTGAGCTTCTGCCTCATTAGGATGGGAGTAAAGAAATACCATAGGAATTCACAGCCCCTGCAGAAGTTTGGAGAAGCCACTGAGAACAGCAAGTTTCTGTTAGAGCAGGAGGCTGGCAAACACGGGTGTCTCCTAATCACTCATTTCCACAGGCTGTTAGACCTATTGCCAGCATTTTTGTTAGTCCCTCTAACTAGTCTCTGCCTAACAATGGCCTTTCCTTCTCAGTTGGCTAGCCTGCAATGCTGCTATATGGTAAAGTTAAGACTTCAGCAAGAAGACATCACTAAGCCAAATGAGACTACTTCCCTGTGTACAGAGAAGCTTTGTACACCACTGCCTAATAAAATAAGGCATCAGGATGAGATGTAGTTAGATTTTGAAGTGAGTTTACAGCTTCATTCCAACTTCCTCTCTATCCACTGATATGAAGCTCAGACAAGCCCAATGCAAACACAGGGAATCCCCTGGGACCAGAGGAAATAGTGTGCAGAGCTTTCCTTCCCTTTTCTCCCCACCTTACCCCAGTTCTGCCAGTTTTCCTTCCCTGATACTTGTTGAAGAACATAAACACTACTGACATCCATATCTGGGGGCCTGGAAGTGTATAAGCTAACATAGCTAGACCTGCTGTAGGACCATATCCTTAGCTGGGTCTGGCTCAATAACTACTAAAACCATTTTTCCCTTGGGGAAGAAAAATAAAACTGGAGCTCCGGAAGCTGACTTCCTAAATTTCTCTGACACCACAGTATGCATAATCCCAGAAAATTGCTGTTGCAGTTTACACCAGCCAGCTCCTCTCTGTCTAGTGGAAGAAAAGCTAAGAAATGTTAAGATCCTTAAAGAAGGAAACTTCAGTAGTTCCTCAGATGGAGCAGCATACAAAATAACATGTGTTTTCAAGACATGGTTCAGTTTAAGGATGACTCCCCAAATGATAAACAACTTTGTGGATACTTTCACTGTGCAGTCAGTAGTAGCTTTTCCTTTGGAAAGACAGTAGTAGAACTGCATCCAAGTGTCATTAAGAAGCCCAGCCTTTATGTTCATAAAATATTAAAAATAATGTTTTCATTTCATAAGATATTGCTGCTTTTGGATTCATCTACTTCTGTTGTCCTCTTGGTTTTGTTGCTGAAAAGACTTGGTAAGAATTATCTCCTGGAGTAAACCAATGTCGTTCTCAGGTGAAGAAAGTAGTGTCGCACCAGTTTGCACCAGTGGCAAATCTGGCCCCAGCCACACGAGAATCAGGAAACAGAGGTTACAGAAAGGTTTTTTTTTGTACTACGGGAATGAATGACAGCACAGTTTCAGTTTCCCGTGTGACTTCATTTCTCACATCCCTTACTTTTGGTCTTTCTCACACACTGCATCCCAAGCACAGCATGCTGCGAGGAAAGATTAAAGATGTTGCAGAACTCATTAATCTGGAGTGTCCCTGAACACATAGCTACTACAACTCTGTGGGGAGGACAGGAATTTCTGTACTGAAGCAGTAATGGCATAAAACAAGTAACAGCGAAGAGAGGAAAAAAACCTAGGATAAAAGAAACTCTTCTGAGAAGAGTATTAGCTTTAAAACAACAACTCTTCATTTCCCTGGGTAAGTCCTCTGATGGTGTAGGCTGTCACAGATTCAGGAAGCCAAATTATTTATACTAGTTGATTTGTCCTGATGTATTTGGAATACAAGGTTAGTCCACTTTGTGTTGCAGCTTCTCGAGACATCACAGACACCAAGTAACTAGAAAACCATATGTTAAGACAAATCTTGTTAAATGCAATGAGAAACAGCAAAGAGCCAATGGCTTCACTGACAAATCATGGCTGGATCCTGTGGTGATACCTAATCTTTAGATGTTACCAAATCACAGTGAAATAGAAAGGAGTGTCTGTCACCTCCCATGTTAGCAAGATCTGTTCCCAGCTTCTCAGCTGGAGCTCCCAGCTCAACCACAGAATACTACAAGCCAGCCTAACATCAGAGGCTGTGATGGTACCCAGACAGTTTTTTACCTTTGGAAGTAAACAGGTGATGATGCTGTTGGCTGCAGTTCATGGGAGTCTCACATTGTCAGAGGTTTTACAGGATTCACCTCTTGAGTATGATCACAGGAAGAGGACTGCAAGCACCAGAAGTTTGTTACTGACTGATGCAGAGCCAAGATTTTCCTGTGTGTTCCCTGGCCAAATCCTATAGAAAGTAATTTTGCTTTCTCCTGTTCTTATAGAAATCAGAGCTTTGCTAGATGGGAATGTATGATGAACACTTAGAACACCTTTCCCTGAGACGTGTATGTTAAAAGAGGACTCCTATGTGCATCTATTATAACACTGAACAGTCAGGTAGGAAATTATGATTCAAAACAGAAAAATCAAAAAATTACCCCCACAACAGTTCTTTAATATAGAAAGTAGGCTTTTTGAAACATCCAGAAGTCCTAAAAACAAGAAGAGTCCAAAACAAATTCCTATCACTTCCTACCTGCTCAAATACATTTCAAGAAGAGGTATGCACCTCTATCTCAATTAAATACAACATGAGAACATGACGTGGCAGCCAGTCTTATAGTGAAAAAATCACAATTTCAATAAATTATACTATGCAGTGGTTTTAATCTTTCAGAATAACCCTGACAGCCTACACCTAATTTCTGTACTCTCAGAGGGAGTGTGGTAAGAAGGCAGTGGCTAACCAGGACTCAGGCAGAGTCCAGTGTCCCTGATAAGCCCTGTGGTCATAGTCATTCCTTCTCTAATGGGGGCACAATGGAACTAGCTGCTTTCATAACTTGCTTTGAGATATGCCCATAGAAAGTTGTCGTGGGGTGAAAATGAAAGTGAAATAAAAAACGTGCCTTTTTTTATCTACCGTGGGGGTCCGGTGGGCCTGCCCGGGGGCCGGTGGTGTGGGGCTGTGGGCAGTGCCCGCGCCGCTTCGGTGGTCCCGTTCCCCCGCTGTGCCGCGCAGAGGGAGCCGCTTGGCGCCGGTTCTTGGGGCTCGTCTCCGGGGCCGGCGCTTGTGCGGGGCGCTCCCTCCGCCCTTCTCCGCGGGCCAGGGGAGGCGGCGCTGGGCAATGCCCTGCAGGGCATTNTCTCTTTATGGTGGGGTGGATTTCCTTTTTCTTGGAATTGCATTCTTCCTCGTGAATTTCTGGGAGGCGGATTCTCTTCCTTGGCGAGGAGGGTTGTTTCTTCCCTTCTGTTCTTTTTTTCCGTTGCGTTTTTTTTTCTTTTTCCCCGGGGGTGAGTGGTCTGGCAATCATCAGCGACTATTGCCGGGGTTCCAAAGACCACATCTCTTCCTCCATCAGCACTAAATCCCTCCTTGGGCTGACGAGAAGGGGAGGGAGGGGATCGCGCATGGTTTCTAATTTTCTTGAGTTTTCCTTCAGTCAAAGCCGGGCAGAAGCTCGCGTTGCTAAGGGAGTTCTCAGACCAGCCACGTGTCTTCTTCTAACTACCCCGGAGTCTCTCCGGGGGCCCAGAGAGAGACAAGCACTATCTCCAGAGCGTCCTCATCCCAAAAAAATGGGCCCTGGGAAACTTAATTTGTTTGTCTGTTTGCACTTTATTTGGCGGGGTTTTGTGTGTACACAAAATAAACTGTGATATTTGTGTGTTTTCTTCATTTTGGGGTGTGTTTGTGGCTTCTCTCGGAATCTCTTGTCCAAAATCGCTACATTTGTGGTAAAACCACCACAAAAGTGATTTGCAGAAAGCATGCATTGCTATTAATTCCACCTCCAGGGAATAATGTCACTACTGGAGTACAGGAAGCTCAGTTAAAAGATAGTTTTTGCTGGACCTGGACCTTGATTCATTTTTTCCCCAGTTTACACTATGTATTCATTTTTTGCACTTCACTCAGGATAGATAATGAAAACAGTATAGTCTGCTTCTACTTTTGTTTCTGGAACAGATCAAAGACTTAGACTCAGTAGAACTCTAAATGCTCCTTTCTGTACAGATACAGACAATTAATAGCCCTGTTTGCCTCCAGAAGGATTACTTCATATTCTGTTACTTGCACTGCTCTGAACTCAGTCTTTAGAAGAGAGTGAACATATTCTGCCAAAAAAAAAAGAAGTGGAAAATAGTAAAGAATTTTTTTTTTGTATCTTCTGTATTTAATGCAATCAGCCTTAGCAAAGTGCACTGCACTTTTCCTTGTTAAAGCAATCTGTCCTTTTCTTTTTTTCCCTGCCTTGGAGTTGCTACAGAGGCATAAAGCTCTGCATGGTTCACTCACTCACACAGTTGTAATAAGTCAGAGCAGGCTGGCTCCTTGCCCAACAAAACACAAACTCCCCTGTAGTCTCCAGCTTTTCCATGGCAACACCACAGTCATCAACACAGCAAACAATCGCTCCAACCCCTTCTACTTCTCCCCTCTTAGCCCAGGGAAGGATTACATTGCACCCAGCCCATGGACCTGTGCTAATTATCGGGCATGAAAGGGCGATAGAGATCACGTTACTCTTTGCATGAAGCTTTACATGAGATCAAAGGAAAAAAAACGCACTGAAACACACAAAACTTCTCAGTGTACTTTGCTTAAATGAAAAGATTGTTGCTGCATATACAAAATATGAAACATCAAAGAGTGTAAGCACACTGCAACTGAACAGGGGATGCCAATAGCACAACAAAGCAGGACTCCAACCCTGAGTAAAGTCCCTTTGCCTAAGAGAACCACCTGTCACTCTAAGGTGTCTAACAGACTAATCCCCATGGTTGTCAACATGTACTTGTGCTGGGCCAGTGCCTGGCTTTCAAGGGATAACATCAGACTGATGGTTCAGCACATAGGATTGTTCCCCACATCTGCTGTGAGAAGCACTGCTCACGATCTTCATGGAGGGGAGCAGTTACCGTGCTGGGTCCTGATCTGACACTGCTTTGCACTGGCATCCTCCACACCTGTCTAAATAAAAGCCAACATCAGGACTGAATGCCACTATCCTCATCTGGTAGCCTTTTACTCACACTTCATATAGGTATATAAGAACTCACAAGCTGCAAGGCAATAGAAAACTAAGCCCCAAAAGCCACAAAATATTTTATTTACACTAAGACCTAGTGGTTTTCAAGCTGCAAGCACATGAGGGTCTGAGGACTACTTCTGAAGAGTGGAAAGCTAAGTAATTGCCACAAGGCTTAAATTAGTTGTAAGTGAACCTTTATATGCATTGGAGAACTTTTAGAGGACCTGTAATTCGTAAAAGATTGACAGATACGTCCATAGGCTTTATACTTCCCTGCAGGCATGGCAATAACCTGCTCTGTGCAAAAACAGCTACCCTGTTTTCAGATGATTTGAGAGCATATGTGACAGCATGGATAAGAGCTGGACAGTTCTCTGCCACTAAACATCAGCAGTGTAAACTCATGTATAGTTTTCCTGTCATAAGCAGTATTATAATTTCTTTGGACTAAGATTTTTTAAGGCACTCAGTGTAAAAAAAGCTTTGTAGGCTGGAAATGCCATAGGGCAACTAGCTCCTTGTGGACAAAATAATTTTTAAGGTAAATTGACCCCAAAACAACCTTTTCCAATTCAAATCCTGATACAAAAGAATGTCCTTCAGGCTTTACAAAATTATTTAGCTATTTTTATAACAGTTTAAAAAAATTATCTGGAAAAAGTTCAAAATTAAAATAAGACTTTAAGTATTTGAGCTTAAATGTAGGCTGAGGTAGCCTTGTACTTTCAATGTGCCTGACCTCGAAGTGTAAAGGTGTGAACCTCTGCTACTGGACCAGTGATCTGAGGGTGTCAATTCCCATTGCAAAATCCCACCACTATGAGTCTCTTCTCAGGCACACATGTGACTGAGGCACATTAGGGCCATGGTCCCTTGTACAAAGGCTCTGCAGTTTGCCTTGGTCCAATACAACCTAAGGGAGAATTTATCGATCCTTTGGGGTGAATGGTGCAAACAAGAATCGCGGGAAGGATTCTGGTTTGCTAACAGCACTTCAGTTACATAGGTTTCAGTCTGAGTTAGTGTAGAACTGCTATAAACTATGCCCTTGGCCAGATTAATTTGTTCAGACTTACATTAGAGACATGTTGGTGTGGATAGCTTAAGTCAGAGAGTGAGCTTTCAACATGATAGGTATACACATGGTTCAGGCAGGATTTGCTGCAAATAACAGAAAGCTGGATATCCTAACTAACATTGAGTTGAACTCCCATTGAGAAGTACTTAACAGGGTGCCCACAGTGTGATGAGGTCTTTCCAATGGTATGTTAGATGCCATTTTAAGATGCTTCACCCTGGCCACTGGGTTACATCTGCACAGTACAGGTGCCAAAATATAACCAGCTGATCAGTGTGTATCATGTATCCTTTTCTGTGGCTCATCCACAGAGGAAATGAGTCTTTCAGCTACTACCCTAAAAGAGCTGGTTCTTCAGCCCACACTATGATAGCTCATAAATTTAATTCTAGAGGTCTCTGACCTCTAGAATTTAGTGGTGGTGAAAACAGTGGTTAGCATGCAAGTCTCTGTGTGTTAACATGAACAAGGACACAAAAAAAGAAGTTACCCTATGATTGTGTACTGATGACCTGAAGAAAACCAGTCAATCCAAACTGAGTTCTTCTATAAAAATTATTTTTAATTTGATTTTTCCTTATATTAAGGATATAACATTTCACTCTAGGATTGAACCAGTCCTTTTTTCTTCAGTGGCAACATGACTATTGTCCTCTCCCTTAACAGCGTCACTAGTATAACCCCAGTGTCTCCTGCTGTGAGACACAAAAACACAACTTCCTCCTGGGACTCTGTGATGCACTACCACAGCAGTCCCAAAACTGACAAGACCTACAGACCCAGGAAAGCAATTCAGAGTTTTGCATTTGTCTGCCTCAGTTGAGGTAAGATTCTCTTCAATAGGCTGGGGATGAACGTGACATTCCCACTACAACTCCCTCATATACTACTGGTGATGGCTTGCAGACATCCATCAGGATGTGAGCCTCAAGGGGCAGCCACAGCTGGAGGAGGTCAGATTGGATTCCAGAGAGACCACAAAAGCAAATATCAAATGGCTTATTAACCAGAGGTGAAATTTCAGCCTTATTGCTATCAGTACAGATTCTCTTATTTCTCTCACTGGTATTAATCAGAAGAAAGTAATGAGACTGAGTATAAACCCATAAGGTCCTGCACATGTCAAGGGTCTATGTGTTCGCTTTCTGCTTTGTATCCAGTTGACCAAGTTCCTTTCTGAATGAAAAGCCATTCCCTATAGTAGATTGTACCTTTTCCACTCTGCAACACCAGGTACTCATTCCCTTCACAGATGAATGAGGCAAAATCCCTCAACTATCTGCCTACCGCTCCTGTGCAAACCAAGGAATAACTTAGCCCACACTGCGAAAACAAATGTGAAGCCTTTCATACCATCATCCTACATTACAGTTTGGCCCTGCCCAACTCAGATCAAAGGTGTCCCCTGCCATTAGCCATAACAGCCCCAGGTACCAGTTTCTTGGGTTTGCATGTCTGCACCCCCCACCAGCTGTTTACTGCTGCCCAACAGCCTTTAGACACATCAGTGGGTACCATCACCATTGCAAGCTGAAACTGTTCCAATAGGGTGTGTTCCAGCTTTTGTGTTCTCTTTTTTGGGAGGGTTTTCATTAATAAGCAGACCTTTTTCTGCCTGCTGTGAGTGGGGAAAGCACTGACTGTGTCTCCTGCTAAGCAGCCTATCCTGGCTACTGCAGAAAGACTTGGCATCATAACCTTAACCTCACCTAGAGGCAGGAGGCTTTGCATGTTGGTTCATGTAGGGCCACTCTGTTTCTGATGCTGTGTCCTAGGAGTACAGTCCCCTGTTTGAAAGAGCCTGAGGGCCTTAATGAGCCCTTATAAATGACTCTGGATGCTGCCATGCCCTTGCTTGGTTTGCTTTTGCCCTGCTTGCTTGTGTGAAGCGTGCTTCTTTCTTATGACTTGAGTTTCTCACTGGAGCAGATTGCCCAGAGAGGTTGAGGAGTCTCCATGACCAGAGATATACCAGAATCATCTGGATGAAATCTTCTGCAACATGCTTCAGGATGGCCCTGCTTGAGCAGGAAAGTCGTACCAGATGATTCACTGTGGTCCCTTCCAACCTTACCCGTTTTGTGATTCTGAGTTTTTGCTGGGGCAAAGAGCTAGACAGCTCTTTGCCTCAGTAACTGCTGTGTAAGAGGAATTGCTGGAAGTGTTTCTGTGATGCAAGAGCAGACAAATAAATGAAAGAGGGAGGCAGTGAGGACTGATTAACTGGACCATCCTAACCACGGGCTATTGAGGGTGCCGCTAGTAAAACTAACTGAAAATAAATGCTGGCAATATCTATAAATTGTTCACATTAAGGAAACATCAAATGAAATCTGAGGTTGCAGAAACTGCAGGACCTGTTCAGAAAAACGATTTCATTAATAATGTTTCTGAATGGAAATCAGAGGTATTATTGACTACGGCCTTGCATTTGAATTTTGCTGGAGAAACTAAGTCACAGCAAAGCTTTGAACAATCCATTTCTGGGCTGTAGTGTCTCAGTTGCCCACACCAAACTTCTGTAACCAGGTCCTCACCACTCAGAGTTAGTGGGATGGGGGAAGGACAAGAAGGTCTGCTATTTGCAGTGCTCAGTGCCTAGTAAAAGCTTGCCTTGTACAGCTCTTTCAACCTTTGCTCAACAACTGCCTCATGTTTTTACCAAGGCACCAATCTCCTTCCTGTTGTTCCTTGATAACAAGGTAATAAATGCAGTAAAGATACTGATGTGTTAGATTAGATTAGATTAGATTAGATTAGATTAGATTAGATTAGATTAGATTAGATTAGATTAGATTAGATTAGATTAGATTAGATTAGATTAGATTAGATTAGATTAGATTAGATTAGATTAGATTAGATTAGAGAGATACAGGAGGCTCTGACCGGCACAGTTGTTCATGCAGGATTTAAATATCTCTTGCTATAGGCAGCTTTATTTTGCTTTCAATTCCATTGCTCCTGTAATCTTGTACCCTTTACAAACCATTTCAGTAGAAGCCAAATCCTAATAGATAGCTCCTTGCTCCTATGAGAGGCAATGGTTCTGGACTCTCTTACAAAGCACTCACATTAAGTTGGTGCCCACAGAGCCTTCGAAGTATGCACATGGAAAGGTTTGTAAAAGAAGGTGATGGCTAAAGAGGGGTTAAGTCCTGAGGGAGAAAGCCTGATCTGAGGAGAGAAAACATACCAAGAGATGGAAAGGTACAAGATTTAGGTGTGTCAATGGCTTGCAATAGGGCTCATAAAACAGGAGATATGGCTAATTGATGCCTGTTGCACTGTTGCAGTGGAGTTGGTCAACTTGGATCAATGGGGTTTCTTCTATTCCTTGATAGGATGACCATCTTGCTCTGTAGCAATTTACTTTCCAAGTCCCAGGGTAATTGCTTACATGTAATAGAATTGTACAAAGAGAGACACTCAGGCACCGACAGCAAAACTTCCCTCTTCCTTTGCCCTTCAGTTCTGATTTTGCCCTCCTAGCACTGGCTTCTAACACCACACCAATAATGATGTTCATGGAAGCACAAGTTCCCACATGTGCTAGGAAGTACAGGCACTCCAGCACTTTGCAAAGACCAGGCATCCCTGAGAAACAGCGAGCCTGAGAGTTTCAGCATTAATACTGGATTTCCCGGTTGGGACCTTCCTGTGTGTGATATGCCTAGAGTCCTTTACAGGTAAACTCCTTTTTAATAAATTCTTGACTTCGGGATTTTTGATATATTTTCAGTAATATATCTAAAGAAAGAAAATTTAAAAAAAAAAGGGAAAACAGGACCAGTGACAGATCATAAGGCAATGATAATAATTCAGCCTTCTCTGAAGGGGCAACACTTAAATTGCTGTCAGGAAAAGAGACTGGACTGTCTCTTACTAGCACAGTTCGGGATTTTTCCTTGATCAAACATAGTAGCAAGGAAGGAAATGGACTTTTTACATTTGTTCTCTAGTATTTCTAACTGTTCAAGAAACAACAAGGCCTGTCTTTATACA
>VYZS01023756.1:19694-30806 GCA_013400695.1 Neodrepanis coruscans
ACAAGGCATTTAAAAATAGTGTTTTCACTGTACAGCAAACCAAAAAGTTATGTTAGTACTACAAGCATAATTTCAGATAGTAATTAGATAACTACTTCTTAGGCAAATACAAAGAATACTTTGACCTCTGGCACTGATGGATGACTCATTCACTGATGCACTGACATCACATGTTGGCATTTTTTTGTGATCTCCAGTCCGTATTCTTGACTCAAGCAAAATCTCCCAGGGATATATTTTCCAAAGGTCTCCAGAGATTTTAGGCTGAGATTCAAAAATACAGTTAGATGTCCAGTTCCTCTTGGTTTCAGTTCAGTACAGAGAATACTAGGTGCCTAGAAAAGTCAAAAAGATTTGGACTTCTAGCTGTTCCCAGACTGATTATTGGGAGGCAGGAGAGGAATTCAAGGGTCCAACTCACCGTTAATCACAGTCATAGAAATAATTCTAAATCTGTAAGAAAATTTCCTTTCTAGAACCAAATTGTTCTCATTTAATTGTGATTGCTTTAAATCATCTGTGCATGAGCATGAAACACACTTACTTTATAGCACATTACAGTGGCATGCATGCAACAGAACTAACAAAATGTATTTAGAGTTCAGATACACAGATTCCAGAGCGTGAGTCAAAATGTAAAAAGTGAACAGGACAGTCTCCATATTTTTTGCCTTTCCCCCACCACCCTGCCCTATTTAGGAGTCCTTAAAAATACAAGATAGCGGATGGAAATAACACTCAACCTAAGAAGTATTTAATCATATGCTTAATATCACACATATTCTTTAAGTGTTTTTCTGAATTAGAGCCTGCCCATTCACAACTGCCCAGTCTGTGAGCACTCATGGCCTGTGGCAAGGAGTCAAAGAACGTACAAGACCCTTGTCAACTCACAGAAATTTTTGCTCCAAGTTTCTTATGACAATGATGCAGGACCTTTGAGCTCATCCTTTAAAACACTAATGAGAGGAGGAGAGAATATGGTTGTGGTCATTAGATTTCCAGTTGAAGCAAAAAAAGAAAGACAGCTAGAGAAGAAGTATGAGGGAAATAAGGAGAACATGTGGGAAACATGTGTTCAACGTCTATCTCTTAGCCTGGCCCTCTGGCCTTTTCCAAACTAGAAAAACAACATTATGAAGCAGTGTCAGGAGCATGAAAGGAGAGAATGGAGGGTGATAGCCCAGGTGAGAGAGGGGTGAATGTGGAGGAGGAATGGCTAATAGCTTTGGGAAGAGGAGGAGGGGGATGATAAAGAAGGACTTTACCAAGCTAAGGGGATGAGTGGGACTTTTGTGACTAAAAGTGGCAACATGAGGCTGCAGTGAAGAGTCCTTCTGATTTGTGTCAAAGAGCCTATGCTTTGATGACAGCCTAGGAGACCCAAGAACAGACAGTAAATCTTGAGAGAGGGCTGTGAAAACCACATTAGACCATTGCAGTGAATAGCCCTTTTGGCACACTGGTCATCCAAATGCAGTTAGCCTTCATGGGCATGACAGAATGAACACACATCCAGTACACTAACAAGGGGGTTATCAACCTCACTAGCCATACTGGCTCTAGCAAGGTCCCTCAGATATATTGTGTGTGGTACAAATGTATGTCAAAGACCTTACGTATGACTACTTTATATAGAAAGTTTTAGAAGTACATGCTGTTTACTCAAGGGACTGGATAAATTTCTGCAGAGCTATTCTGGTCCACCAGTAAATACATGGACTAAAGGGCCTTATAAAAAGTAATTACAGTGTAACTTGCAAGTGACAATTTTTAAAACCTGGATATCTCGTGTTATGAATGCTGGGGGTTTGTTTTGGTTTCTATGTACGAAAAATGGCAGGATCATGATATACAACTACTACATTTCCTCCCACCCCCTGCCCCAGTTCAAAGCTGTTTTTTCCCCCTAATGCCCTAGGGCTAAAAATGTTGTGTGTTAAAATTGCAGTATAAACTGCTTCTGGAATTTACCTTTGTTCTGATGCCCTTGCTTAGATGAATAGAGAGGTCTCTATGACGTTTGACCAAGGCAATGAGAGGGGAGAGAACCATGGTGCTCCAAGCCCTGCTCACATAGGAGCCTCACAGACTTCAGCCCTGGCACATCTTCCTTAGCTGCTGAGTGTGACACTGATGGCATCCTAAGAGCTCCTACATGGAGGATGGTCACGCCTAGTCTGAGGACAGCCTTTATGCTGAACCTGGGATTGTGCTCTCAGATTCATCATCCACATAGACAGTAAATTGTACCTTCAGGTTGCCTCAGGGTGCTCCTCAAAGGACAGTCTAGAAATACCCAAAAGGGTAGCTCAGGATAACTGAGTCTGGAATCTGGCAATATCTCATTCTCTAAACTCATGACTTTGAGAGAAAGCAAGAGGATTTTGTAGCAAAGGAAAAAAAAAAAAAAGCAGGGAGGCAGGGGGATGGAGGCAGAGTGTGTTTGCAGCTGCTGGCCATCAAATTTCAATTCAATCAGCATGATTGAGTTCCAGCTCCTAAGAAAGAGAACTTTTGACGACATATTGACATAGCCTGAACTACAGTGGTCCAAGTGGCGGTGCTATAATTATAAGGATTATGTTTAATACTGCACTTGGAAATGAAGGTCTGAAACACTGTGACACTCCCTCTCTCTCCCTAAAATATGGACAAAAATTGTCCTAAGAACTGTTACGGTAATACACAAAGTCGGTAGGAAAAAAGAAACACCAGAACTCAAATCATTATGAAAGGGGATCATGTGGCTGGCAGCTCAGGTCTGCAGGGAGTTGAGTAGTGAAGAGGAAAAAGCAGTGTGATAGGAAGGGCAATTGGATTTGCAGGAAAAATGGAAAGTAGTTTTTAAAGGTATAGAATTAACTGGTTTAAGGAAATAAGTCAACTGATAATTAATAAACTACTTACTTCTGAATTTGGATTCTTTTTGAAGCATGTCGTGGACTTCGGCCAGGCTGAGGCCTGTTTGTTGAACAAAGACCAAACCCTGCAAATATTTCTAGACTTGCTTAATTCAACACATCTTGATTTCAGTGTTATTACCCATGTGTGCACAATTAAGCACATGCATAACTGTTTCCGGGAACTGGGCCATAGAGGTAAGCAGCCGCATGTCAAAGAACAAGTGTATCTAGCTGGGAAGGATGTTCAACCAAAAGCTTTCAGAGAAGCAGAGAGAATGAATTTCTTTGGAAAAAAAATAATTTACTATAAACTAGTATAATGTCCGGAAATACAAATCTTGATCCAGCATTAGGCTTATATTCCACAGTGCCATGTTCATAATATTTCCCATAGGCAGTTGCAGGAAGGACAAATCAGACCAGAATCAAGACTGAAAAGCTCAGACGTGGAGATACCATAGCAGTGAGGAAAAGGGAAAAGAAAAAAAAAAAAAAGGAAAAAAGGGAGGGGGAGAGAGAAAGGGGGAAAGGAAAAAAGGCAAGGCAAAGCAAGCAAGACAAGGCAAGGCAGGGCAAGAAAGTCAGAGTATCTGGAGATGGTTTCTAAAGCAACAGAATTAACAGAATAAATGGTCTGATTTTCCAAAGTGAAAAACATAAACTGAACAGCCCAAGTAGCATTTTTGCCAACTGTCACTGGGGTGGCATTTCTAAAATCTGATGGAATGACTCATCCCAGAACAACAGCTGTTGCCAACAAGGTCTTTCCTCCAGGTCTAGTTGTTTGAATGAGAGAGATGTAAAAACAAAATAACCAGAAAAATCAGAGACAGCTTTTTGTCTTGAGGTTCAATTCTGAATCTTCCCATGAAGTTGCCCACTCTCTAAGGTGCCTCCTCAGCCCACTGAACAGAAATCCAGGTGATCCTCTCGGGCAAGGAAGGGAATGGCCCTTCTGGAGTAAACCCCTTGTTCGTTAAACCAAATTCTTCCTTCTGCACCTAGTTACCACCTCTCATACTATGGGTATATGCAGGATGCATCCTCCTGAGGCGTCTTGCTCTCCATGGCAGCAAATATTAGCAGGAGAAGCACAACCCTGCTGACAGGTAGCATAGTTCTCTAATGGTTTGAGACAGACACCCTTATATTCAGTGGAAGCAGACCTAGCCCAAAGACTACACTGTTGTACAGTAATTAAACACAGCACAAATAAGCATCCTTTTTTTTGGCTAGTACAAAACGCAACAATTGCAAAGATGCTTTCTTAAGCAGTGTTGTTTTGCTGAATAATTTATGTCCCAAGTCCTCTGAAAATGAGCAGCATACACTTCAATGCTGCAACAGCTATTCAATGGAGACAGTGCACATTATGTACAGGAAGCTCACTGCTTAAACACTGTTGCTATGACTATAAGAAAGTGATTATACTATTGTTTACAAGAGACTCTCGATAACTCATTTACCACAGTAGCCAGAGTTTTGCCTCAAGTCAAGATTTTTGGGAAGGAAAAAAAAAAATCACAGGTATGTTTAACTTTGTGACCAAGATAATCCATTGAAAGACTTCAAAAACTGAATACATTGTATAGTGAGGAATGAACATAAGTAAGGATCACAAGTGTCTCGGTACTGTTGACTATCTGGTTTTCTGACTGTTTCACTGGTAAATCCCACGGAGAAGAAAAGCCCTGATAACTAAATAACTGCTGTAATTCCTTTTCAAGGAAGAAATAATTTCTAGGGCAAGCACTAAAATAGGAGTTCAACTGTGATGAGTAGCACTGTAAAAACAAACCATTTTGTACACTGCCAAAATGGAAGACATTCATTCACTGGAAAAGAAGACATGAAAAATTTGACTTAAAAGAAATATTTAGGATTATGAAATACGGCTTTTCAGTGCCCTGGAATGAAATTGATACCTAGAGCACTTAGTCCTGAATTCTCTAGTGCATGTGCATGCATAAGAGTCCAGTACCTAATCTCTTGATCTCAATAATGTGCTGATGATCAATAGTTTCCAAAACTAAGACATAACTCTGAAGCTGTCGGAAATTCATCCTCACATTTCCTATAGACAGTAACAGGCCACGGAATACAAAGCAAAGAGATGATTAATAGAGTGCTGGACTAGGAGTCAGGAAATCTGGGCTCCGTTCCCAGCTCTGCCACTGACCTGCTGTTTGACCTTGGGCAAGACACTTGACCTTTCTGTGCTTCTGTTCCTCCTTCCATTCTTTGTCTATCTTGTCTCTTGAGGCTCTGAGCTATACAGGGAAGGGCACAGTTCTCACTAGGTGTTTCTATAACACCTACTCTAGGGAGGTGGCTGCAGAGCTCTGTAATAAAGCCAGGGTACCACAGGGATGACCCTTGTACAATAGCATGTTTTTTTTTTAAAACAGAATAGCTGCGATGAACCTTCTCGGGGGTTACATCTGCTAGTCTAGGATCTTACCTTGTCTTTCAGTCAGCATCAGGCTCAGGCAGCAGGTAAATGGGTTTACTAGATCAGCATCCTCACTTGTCAGGAGCATGCTCATGTCAATTTCTAATTGGTACTAATTTCTTTGCAACTTGATTCAGCTGAGTTTGCAAGTGCATCAGAATTATAACTGACACAGATAAAAATAGCTACACAAAGCATTTCTGAACAAAACAAATTTCTTCAGAGAAAGGCCAAAACCTGCATATGAAACCACAGGCATGAGGTATTTTTAAATTAAAACTTCAATAAATTAATAATTTTTCAGTAAGTGTGTTGGAATTTTGTGTAAATTATTCAATTACAAAATATTGCTGTGTGTTTCTCCCACCCTGATCAACTAATGTGAACCATCCTCCACTACTACCAGATTGGAGGGAACACATGCTAGCACAGAGGTGCAGCTACATCTTCAAAGAGAGATGATAACTTGTGTATACGATCTCAGTTCCAGTCCCACTCTGTTTCCAGTTTGCTGGAGTATCAAGTACATGAAACCCGGACAGGTTGATGACTTAACTGGGAGACTCATTTCAATACTAACTGATACAGAATCAAGAGCAAGTAAAGCAAGAGTCATTGCGTTTATATTTCCGGCACTCACATCTGTAGGTCAAAGGCTAAATTTGAATTTGAAAGGTGATTTGAATGCACCTCAAAGGCTTTGCCAAAGAAAACGTTCAACACTCCAGTCTTAGTCTTCATCAATAATGCATTTGGTTTCTGAGGCCTAAAACTCACCAGCAGATCTCAAGGCACTTTACAAAGATGATAAATAGTATCTTTCACAGAGGAAACTGAGGCTGACAGAAGTGAAATAACAGAAGTAATCTGCTGAATAGATCCTAGAGTCAGAGTAGAAAAACTGACTTTTTAGTTTTACAGCATGCTCACCTAAAAACTGTTGCTCAAGAGTTGCATGTATTTTGCTTTAGGTATTGATGTTGCCATTTCAGTACAATTATGGACAGATTACCTGCATCTAATATTATTTTGTGAGGACCTGACAAGTGGCTCTCAAGTGGCTGTAGGAAGCTTTCCAATGGAAATATGGGACATAAGTAGTTTATACTTTTATTTAAAAAAAAGCAAAGAAAATAAAAGCTCAGAAAAAAACTTAATACTGTTATGTGATCCAAATCTCACTTGGCACCAACTCCTTTTCTGCAGCCAAGACCATGGCCTCTTCCACTGTTCAAAGCTGTTCCAAATTGCAGCAACGTGATATAGGTAAGACCCTTTTCAGATTTACATACACTGATTAAGATTTGTGGGAAAAACAGACTTGTCATGAATCCCATCAGCAGCATCCTATTGCTGCTGAGAGTATCACCACTGAGAAGACATGCAGAGGAATGCTGACATGTGGAGCAAAGACCTTGTTCCTCTTCTCTTCAGATCAGTCAAGTGCCTAAAGCTCTTCTAGGCACCATGTAGCTGACTGTGTGCCCTCTAAAGTGTTGTATAGTGGTTGATTTAATCACCTGCCTGAACTTCACAGATGTGATGGTGTCAGGTCATCATCATGTTGAGTTGAGCCTTCAGCAGAAACCAAGGTCCCACATGCTAGTAAGATGGTGGCACCTGAAGATCTTAAGCATAAAAGTGAAATAGTGGCACAGCAGGGGACACATGCAAGAGACACATGTCACAGAGACACTTGCTGGGAGGGCTGAAACCTCTGTGTCAGTGCTTTGTTAAGTGGAGCAGCTTGCCAGTCTCCAGCTCCTCCTACAACACATAGGGTGCTCCATATAAATGGAGCAGTGGAGATACTACCCTTCCCAAAGTTGTCAGAGGGACCAGGATGGAGCCCTTCTTTTCCAGTGAGACATAGGTAAGTTTCAGTTTCATAAGCCAACAGACTTAATGAGAAAGGCAGACTATAACTGGCCTCTGAAGATTATTACCTTGGTAAAAGGGACTGTTGAGAGCAGTTAGGAAGAGGAACAGAGGCATGCTGTGGCCTTTCTTAACCTGCTAATTAACCTAGCTGCTGGGGGTTTTTTGATCACTGCAACCTAACTGAACCCCACATACATCTTCTGCAGGCAGTGTTCTTTGAGATGGGAGGAGTACTAATAACGATTCAAGTCAAAGTTTCAGCAAAACAGCTTCTCTTACTCAGCCATACTTTTCTAAGGTTCAGATTTCCCCACAGAGGAGCTAACATTTTTGCTGGAGTCACACTTCTCAGCACAGAACAAACAGAAGCTGTATATCGCTTTCCTTCGTTGTGATGCTACAGACAAGGGACTTAATTTGAGTACTGCTGGGGATGCAAGAACTCTATCAGAGGACATGCGTAATAGCCAGGGAAGTTAATAAGCACACAGGCTGGCACTGGAGAGTGCATCAAGTCCAGGCAGAGACACTGTTCCTCTGCTCACTACGTACAGAAACTTTGGTGGTGGTAACAGTCTGCTAAACAGTTTCAGGATGGGGGAGACTTCAGTTAAATGTATTCAAAGCTTAGAAAGCTTTGAAGGGGGCAAGTGATATGATGGGAGAGCTTGGTCTGAAAAGGCTCCTAAACTAGCGTAAATTTAACAAATTCACTTCATTAATATAGCTTTTATGCAGTTTCCAGGGATTTTGGTTTGGAAAATATTTTCATGGCTGACGGGAACAAAGATTTTCAATGGCACCCACGTCCATCCTAACCAAATTGCTTCCAGCAAGCCAGAGGGCCCATGACAGCAGATCAAAGTTTTCTACCCACAAAGACAATGTGATTATTCATTTTACCTGACTCAGTTACATAAATTATCTTTATCAGAACACATCTCCACTCCTGCAGAAGCCCATGGAACAGTGGTCCTTCACCTCACAATCAGAACATTTCATCGCTTTGGCACTAAACTTGGTCATTTGTAAGATCCCATTCTAACTTTGCAAAATGGTTTGTGCTTTAATCCACCTGTGTTCACCACACTGTACTTCACCCTATAGCTGGTTACCTTATACTGCTTACTTCAGATCACATACATCCACAACCAGAAAATGAAGGTATTTCTGGCAACCAACTAGCAAAAACCAAAGATTTTGGAAGATGGGGTAAGTGTAAACTTGGGAAAAAGATACCAGAGCACAATTGTTCCTGTTAAAATACTCAGTTATCTTTAATGCTAGCACAGAGGAAGCCAAAACTCAGTAAGCACAGTGTGGATCATAAAAAAAAAAAAAAAAAAAGGTCCTAAGGAAATTAATTCGGGATCTCCACATAAAATAACTGCCTAAATTAAGGTTTTACAAGTCAACCTTTACTCTTGGTACCAGTCAGGCAACCCTGTTTTCCAGAGGTCTTTAGGGACCTGGGACACAGCCATTGACTCTTCTAGATTTGTACAGCTATTGATGAGAACATAGGAGAACAGGAGAAATCAACACATTCCCTTCTTCTTTGGATACATCATCTTTATCAGATTGTTCTCCCTTTTCTTTTTTTCATCTGCTTGCAGACTACATCTGGGAGCAGACCTCTTTCACAGTCACTTTTTGAAGCAGAGAAAATATTAATATATTTAATTACTATTTAAAATTAATTCTTATGATAAATTCAGCACAACCTTGAGCTGGGTGAAAGTAGAACAAGTCATCTGTGACTGATGACAAACATCCCTTAACACTCACAGCCACCAGTGTGATGGCTGTGATGAAAGAACCTGACCTGAATAATACAATAATGCCCATGAGGCAGAGTTCCCAACTTGAGCAGAGAAAAATGAGCAGGGCTCAGCCTATCTTAGAAGAAAGATGGAATGAATTGGTTGCTGGAGACTCAAAACTGCAGTGCAAGAACTTTGGTATTATCAGTTCAATGCTTAAGCCACTGAGGAATGCCCTTCAGAGTTAACTGTTTATATATAATATAAATAGTATAAACAGCTAAGTGCTGGAGGGCATATACATACATATAGATGTATGTGTAAAAGAAAGACAGAATATTTTATCTGTTCCACTCTGCACCATGAAAAGTAACACCACCATATAAATAAACAAATGTCAGCTCTTGGGAAATGCAGGGAGGCAGAAAGTACAAAAGCTTCCCTAGCTGTGTCCTGAAGAATACATTTTTCCTTCACTTACAAAATTTCTCTTTTACACACATCCACATCCACTGGTCCACCTAAAATTTTGATCCCCACTCTCCAATTAGAAAATATTGCTGCCAAAGATACCTTCTCAAAAATCAAAGTAACATTGTCAAATTAAGCCCAAACCAAACCCTGCTAAAAACTTTTTCCTGCCAGTTTTAAACTCTCCACTGGGAAAAGATAATATCAAATAATAGTGAACATTGTTTCAAATGTTACCAAATATCAAATATTTACTCTTGAGTCCAACTGTATAAATGATCCATCCAATGCCACTAAAAATGGCAGACAAATGTGTAACAAGAGCAGTGAGACATGCAAAGCAAAGGAAACAATCCAGCTGGGTTTTGCAGACAAAGAGCGTCCTGATAGCCAGAACTCCCCAATGAGAGTTATGATTGCTTTTGCACTTATCTCTGTGGAGTCATGGAATTTTTTTTAACTGGTGGATCCACAGCAAAGCAGGTGGAGCTTTACATTCACCTTGAAGTCAGAATGTGTCCAGTCTCACATGCTCAGTGTGAGACTCACACCAATGCTCCTGTCTTGTGCTTCCTTGTACCAGAGTTGTACCTGCCACACCTGAAAATCAGAGCCTGAACCCTCTGCACCTCAGATCTGCTGTACGGAAAAAGTCTGGAAGTAGAGGAATAGTGCATATAAGGCTTCCACAGGATTTCCTCTTGGGAAACATCCCACAGAGGATGAATTCTGCTTAGAGATGGTTCTCTTCCTATCCATTTACAATGCACAGGACAACAGGCTTAATCTTGGAAGGACAGCCTTGTCCTTCTTCTTCAAGTACCATTGGAATAACTGGCAGAGCAAATTCCTTTTCCAGTTGTGGCTGGAGGAAAAGCAGGGCCCTATTATTTCCTGGTTCATCTCTACCCTCTGAATTTTCAAGAAGAGGAGCACAACGTAGTACTACCTAATACATGACCCTCAGCCACTTGACATGTGCACTTTGCTTTTCCTTGTTAATATTTTAACAATGTTTTAAGGAGGTCTTGATATCTCCCTGACACAGAGACGTGAACTGATAGTTTCTCTGTTTTTTAATTAGGCAGTGCTACCAGAGCAGCAAATGAGAAATGTCTGCATCAAGCCCGGAGTGGGAGGATCAGTGATGTGCAGTGATACCATTACAACAATGCTGCTTCATGAGCCAGCGTTTCTTCTATGTCAAAACACAGTTCGGGGCCTCAAATGTCATGCTCACTGAAGTCACATACCTTGTCAGCAAGAATACTGAACACTAGCATGCAGAAACTGTGGTCTGGGATGTAATGCAACATGCAATGTGGAGCAAGGGCCATGGACATCATCTCCAGCAAGGAGCAGGTCAACGGCCATCAGCAGTATTTCAGAAACAAGGACAACTTCTCGGCACTTAAGACATGAAAATCTTTCAATATTTTTTTTTGGAATTGTTTCATGTAACATTTTCAAACAGCTGTCTACAGCTATTTTATAATAATAGTAACAACTAGTAAAAAAAAAATCGAAAACAAAACAACTAAAAAAACCCCATGTAGGCCTGTCTCTTGATTTCAGAAAGTGAATTTTTCTGAGATGCACATTATTAGACAAATGTCATTCCTTCCCCCCTCCCCCCCCC
>VYZS01023756.1:30852-50522 GCA_013400695.1 Neodrepanis coruscans
GGCAAGTGCAAAACATTAGATTAATACACACTGGAAAAATAAAATAATGTCTTTCTTGATTGTGAGAAGGAATGTGGGGAGATTTAATCTGAACACTGAGTCAGGTCGAAGCGCCTAAACTCCCCTTGGACACAATGTTATCGCATTTCACACTTACATCATCACCCTCACGAATGATGCTGAGCAACGTCGATCCACGCACCCAGCGAACTCCCGGCTAAGAAGGGAGAAACGACCACAAAGGTCCCGTTTTAGCATACGTCAGGCACTAAGAAAGATAAGTTTGATGTCTGGAGCAGAGGGAGCGATCTATTTTCAGCTGTTCGAATAGCAACCACGGGCCTATCAGGACGCAGTCACTCCTTTCAATGTTTCACATGTGTGCCGAGAACTAAGAGTCGGGAGGCAGCGCAGCGCAGCAGACGCCTTCAAAAGCGTGGTGCACTGACTGCCGGTAATAAAGTAACAGGACACATGGCTTCGCCTCCTTGACATGTTCGCAGCAATTTCCAGCTGAAAAAGGTCAATTTATCATTTACAAAGCGGCGGTGCCTGGAAAACTCTCGTAACTGCTCCGCGAAACACACTGGATGACAATAACAACCTGAGCACTTCTGGTGAGGCCGGCGGTCCCGGCACCGTAAAAGTCTGAGGGGCACGGCCGCAAACTGAGCGCAACTCGGTGCCCGAAGCCCTGACAAACGGGATGACCTGTGGCGGGGGAGGCAAATCTGAACGCAGGCGATACTTTAGCGCTACTTTTCACCCCTGCTCGAGGACACGCTGACAGAGTCAACCGCCGGTGCCCTCCTCAGGGATGCCGCTGTCACCGCCTTGGCAGGGCGGCGGCAGAGGCGCGCTACTCATTCTTAGGATCTCAACACGATGTTAAAAACAAACAAACAACAAAACAAAACAAAACCGAAAACAAACAAAACCACAAAAAACACCCCGAGCAGTTCCAGAATCCCTTCGGGTTGCACACGTCCCTCAGTCCCCCGCTCAGCACCTGGCGGATCTGCCCACCGCTCCTCGCAGCCTCGATGCCACCGCGGGTGGCACGGACCACGCCGGGGTGCCCGAAAAGCGGCGGGCCGAGCCGGGCTGCCCACGGACCCTCCCCCCCGGTGCCTCGCCCGCGGGACGGGACGGGACGGGGCGGGCGGGACGGGACGGGGCGGACAAGGGCGGGCGCCCCGAGGGAGGGGGCGAGCGAGGGCTCCGGCGCGGCGCCTCCCCGCCGACAGCGGGCGCTGTGACTCACCGCCAGAAGCGCCGAGGCGCGCTGCTCCCCCGCCGACTGCTCCCCGTTGATGCCGCCGTTGCCGAGGAGGTGTTGGTGGTAGTCNGCTGCGCCGGGGAGGAGGGCAAAAAAAAATCAAATAAAGCGAGCCGCTGCCTTCAAAATGAATCCCTGGACGAAGGAGCTCTCCCTCGGGAATGAGTGAGATTTGGCAGGTTTATTGGGTTTATTTTATTTCGGGGGTGCGGGGGGGGAGTTATTCCTTGAAGTGGAAATTTAAGGCATCGCCGTGTTCGGCGGCGTGGAGAAACCCCGGTGGACCGAAAATCCCGTAGGTTTGGTGGAGTGGGTTTGTTGGGAGGGGGGTTCTTTTTTTTTTTTTTTAAGTCTTTAGTAAATGTGCAAATAAAGAGCCGGGGAAGAAGGAGGAGGAGGCTCGGGTTAGTTTAGTCTTTGTGCTTTCTCGTTTCTCTCGCCCGCTCGTTGCTGATCACTCTCCGGCGTGTGACTGTGTCCGGCTGGCTGCCACTAAACTGTAGTTCCTCTCAAAATCAGAGAGACGGATCCCCCGGTCCGGAACAATGTCAGTCAGTGGACTTCCACACCACGCTTCGCCTTCACTTAATCCAGCCACTGGACAAATCCGTATTGCTTTCAGTGCTCATTTCCCCCCTTAGTATTAAGCAGCAAGCTACGGACCCAGGCAAAGAACTCTTCTCGCGTACTTTCCCTTATACTCCCAGATATTGAATAGTTTCAAGTACAGTTTCAAGAAAAGCACGGAGAAGAGGAGGAGGAAAGGGGAAGAGGGAGGAAAAAACCACCCAGCCCCTCTTCAGACGGTAATTACAAACGGAGAGTTGCACTTACAAACTTCCAGCATTTTGCCCCCAGAACAGTCCAGCAGCCACTTTTCCTTTGTGTTTTTGTATATTCCATGCCCGCTCCGGCGGGTGGGTGGTTGCCGGTGTGATGTCGGCGCTGCCGGTGCCGGAGCTTCCCGCGGCCCCTCCGTGCGGCGCGGCGCGGCGCGGGGCGCTGCGGGGGCGGGAGGCGGGTGTCACCGATAGAGAGCGCGGCCGGGGACGCGGCGCCCGGGAGGCCGGGGCGAGGCGCGGAGCCTCCCAGCGGCCGTCGAGGGGAGTCGGGCCGCCGCTCCTCGGGAGGTATGTGCATGGGAGGAAGCCAAGGAAATCCCCGCTTCCCTCCTCGCCCCGTACCTGGGTGCCGGGGCCGGGTGCGGAGCTGCCGCCGAGGAGGGCAGCCTCCTGCGCTCTCCCTCCTCCGCCAGCGGCGAGACCTTCAGGCAAGTACAAGAGAGTTCTCAAATAAATCACGGCGCTGCGCTCGTCTACCAGCTGGATTTCTCTGGAACAGGCGGTAGAAAAACAAGCAGTACCTTCTAGGGCGCTCGCATGCACGGGACGAGTACATGACACCAGGTCAGGCTCGGGATGTGGGAGCTCTGCGCGCTGACAGGAGCTTCTTGGGTGTCCGAGACAAGTCACGTAGCGCCTGCACGGTGATCCCTCTCCAGGAAAGCCGCAGTCTTGATGCTTCTCTCGCCCGGCTCCTCTGTTTTAGAGCAGGGCAATTTTAGACTGCGAGATCTGGCCCCTGGAACTGGACTTTCTGCAACTGGCAGCGTGCAGGTTCTGCGTGTTGTTGTAGGTGAGCTATGAAGGAGGATGCAGAAATAGCTGGAAGCTGGCCGGATTTATCAAAGCAATATGCTGTGGTACTACTGTGGCTGCATTAGCCAAATTCCCAAATACCTCTGGGAATAAAAATGGCCCCCAAGCACACAAACACATATCCCAGATGGAAAACCTCTAAGATCTTTTGGGACTGTACAGCTCCTAGTATATTTGGTGCATAATCACATTCAGTTCTACAATGGGTCCAGTCAGAAAAATACACGACATCATAGCGTACCGGGAGCATTAAACTGAGGATGAGGAGCTGACAATACCCGCTCAGGTGGTTTTATCCCCTTCTAAGGTCAAGCAAATAAACACTTTGAATGCTAATGATGAAATGATACATTCCTGGAAAATCCCCCAAATTATAACAGATACATAACATTGGGCATACGGGAAGTATGAAAGCCCCCGCTTTCATGCCCCCATCTCCTTCATGTTGCAACTAATATGAAGGCTTGTTGCAAATTGTGAGTTTCCAGGATCTGGTTTGGTGAGCATCAGCCAGATCCTCCAGCACATTCAGACCCATGTTTGCCTTCGAGCCTTTGAAAGGCTTTGAGTCTTTGTTGAGGGACAAGGTCTGGGGGAGCAGGTTTGGGGATGTGCTGCCTTCAGAGGAAAGCATTATTGCTAACAGGAAAAAGAGATTTTTTTGCTTGTTTGTTTAACCTTGAACAACTGAGGAAGAGTGGGTTATTATTTGATATGTAATGGTTACTTGCATCTGTTGAGAACAATGGGTTGACACAGCTGGAAAATAAAATGAAATTATAATGTTTGTAAAATAGTAGACAATCTTACCTTTGTTACAGGCCTGGATTAGGCTCTTATTTGTTCTTCACAGTTCAGATGTCATTGCTGTGTTTAAGAGGGTCAGTCGCAGAATACAGGGCAACAGTAACACACGAATCTTATAGAGAATAAGCAAGGATATTTTAAATGACAGTTTGACTGGGGTTTTCAAAGTGGCTGTGGGAATATGAAATATGTGGTGCTGCTTTAGAAGCTACCAAGGCAGCTGGAGTTCTCTCTCTTATAAGATTTTGTAGAACTCAGCGAGTGATCTTTCAAAACGAAGTTTTGTTTGGTTTTTTTGTGGGCTTTTTTTCTTTTCATTTTAACTTGAGAAGATTAAGATTCACTTTTTGCCAAGCAGCATCTCGTTCCGTTTGTGGTTTGATCTCCCTCTTTCGGGGCGAGAGGCAGCTGGCTGCGGGTCTGCGCTGCAAGTCCCACTCGCTCAATCCGCAGCAAATGCTGCCCCTGGTGTTTCTGAGCAGAAAATACCCCAAGGCCATCCCTGGCTTTCCAAGTTTTTTCCAGAAGCCCCTGGCGAATGTCCCCAGCCTCTGGATACAGCCATCAGTTTTGGACTGGTTGGTTCTTAACATGATCATAACATCCCTTATGATTTGTGTCACAGACATTCTACTGAACACACGCAGGATAAAACTTTTAACGTAATGGGGCTTGAACAATTAATTATTTTTTTCCCTTCTGTTGGCAATAATTTGTGTTTTTTATGTGATTTTGTAATCTCACATGAGCTGTAATGCTTGAGCATCCTTACTGCTATTGAAGCTCTGAATTTCCCAGGCTGGCAGCCCCTTCCAGATGAGCAAAGCAGTTATTTGTGCTGGGTTCACATAGACATCTCAGTGTGGTAATAACTTTCAAAAAACGGAACAAAAAGACTTTGCTGAACCTACGTTGCCTAAAATCTTGAGTGCATGCTTCCATCTCAGTGTATATCCCATTCATCTGTGTTTAGAAAAATCACCTATATTCAAATCACCAAAATCACCTAATATCAAATTCACAGTTGTATTAACTCCACTGGAATGGTACATACTTAATGTCAATCCTGAGGAGGATTTTGCAAACTTGCAGCTTTGAATTTTCAGCCCTTTCCACTATTTGCTTTGAGCAAGGGTTCTTAGCTGTTTTGAAGGCTTACAGTTATATATACATGTATTTCCCAAGGTATTCCTAGCTAGGTAGGCTCATTGATCATGCTGCTCACCTGGCAAATTGTTTAACTTTGAAGCAGAACCTGACTGCACCTCAGTTTTCTTGTCCTTAAATTTTGGGCACAAGGTGGATGCAATTGCTACTCTGTTTAAACTTTAAAGTAAGCCATCTTGTACACACCTTTTTTTTTTTTTTTTTTTTTTTTTTTTAATTAAAAAGAATATACTCCCAAGAGCAATCTAAAGAAACTGTGTTTACATCCTATTTAAAAAACAACAGTGAAGAAACCCCAGAATAACCTCACATCATAACTTACTAGCTAGACAATTACTAAAATTCATATAAACTATTCTGGGGAGTCACTGAAGGGGTTATTATCAGGTTCTTTCAATATAATTACACGTATTTCTCATATTTTTGGTTGGTAGATCATACTTTCTTACATTCTTTTGTCTAATCTCTAAATTCAGATCAGAAATTTGTATTTCTTCTCAAAGCAGAATCAGAAAGTCAACTTTTTAAAGTCTCTTTTGTGTGTGCTGGATATTTCTCTTGGAGTGGTATTGTATTTGCATGTTTGTATAGCACATGTACACCAGCACACCCACTCTGTTTATCCAGACAGACTTAAAGAAGGATAAATCTAGAAGTCTTTATTTATCCAAATAAAAGCAAACTAGAGGAGTTAAGCATGGGAATTGCGAGTAATTGCCTGCCAAACTGCTAAAAATAGCTGCTTTTTGGAAACAGAAGCCTTCACTGTTGAAAAAGTGACAGTAACGGCTATCTACTATTAGCTTTCTTTCCAAAACCTAAAGGACACGGGAACAAAAATAATTTCTTTTCATACTTTACTGCAAGAACTGGACAGAACGTAGACCAAAAAGGGCCTTCTGTCCCAGAAGCACATCATGTTAGTAAGCCTGATCCTGAGCATAAATACCTTGTGTGAACTTCATCATTACCACCATTTCCAGTTACAGAACTTAAACTAGAGTAGATTATCAAAACATTACAGGAACTAATTTCCAAGTACATCATTAATCACTCGTGCCAAGTCTAATCACATACTGAGCTCTTTTTATTGTTCTGTTAGGACAGGTACTTTATCTTAATTAGAGCTGCTGTGTCAAAAATTAACACTGAAGACAATTTAAAATGTCCTATCAGAAGAAACAATTTTATTCTTTTACCTCCAAACTCCATTTAACTTTGCTGATGTGGAAAAAAAAGCATGAGAGACTGGTCAGATTCCTGATTTCTCCCATCATTAGATATCTGCATGATTTTTACTGCTAGAAATATTCTTACTGAGTATTTCTATATATAGAAAGTCCCAGGGGGCAAGAGTCCTCTTTGTGCCTCATAATGTTCAAGCACTAGCATTAACAGACTGACCTGGAAAATTTGATCTAAATTTTTACATATTTACTCTTCTAAACAACATTTGCATTTCCTGTGGTGAAGACAAATGTAAACATGATGTAATGATATTTCGTATTTGCTGTCTTGTAGAAACACTTCAGGTAAAACAACAGCCACAAAAATCACTTCCTCCAATTTCAGTGAGGGAAATATCAGAGTTCAAGAAAGACTATACACGCACAAACATCATATCAGGCCCTTCAAAATCAAATCAAATATGTGTTTCTTACTGAAATAGAAATCAATGATGTCAGTTTGAGGCATTTTCTTAGTCCCAGTGGTGATACCATATGCAAGATTAGTAAACCTATGGAAGCACTTTATACCAAGAAGCTTCAGCAGGATACTTTTGTATCCTTGTTAGCAACAGAAAAACATTGTTCTGGAAAAAAAAAATTTGCCCCCAGGAACAAGAAGTACATAGCTCATGCTTTTCAGGTGAATGAAGGTGAAAAACAAGGTCAAAGATACAAAAAAACATTAGTAAAACTAATCACCAAAAAACTTGGCCATTCTAATTTTCAATCAAAATATGTGTATTCTTGAAATATTACCTGTAATCAGCAAACCAGAATTCCCCAAACTTATTTATTAATTTGGTAACAAATAGTTTAAATGTAGCAAAGTGAAGAAAGGGAATAGAGAAAATTCCTTCAGCTTTAATAACCTGCGAGGTACATATGAGACATACTAAATCTCAGAATTTTACATATCTAACTCACAGTTATGGAGGAAGTATGGAAATATAAGTTCAACATAAGTTTACTTGAGAGCAAGCCTCAACCTGTACACTGCGAATTTTCATCCTGGTTTTGTAAATCTTGTATCTGTATCTGGCACAAAGGAGAACTGATGCTATTGGTTCACCCTGATAGTATATAAACAATTGCGAATTTCAACTCCTTAAGAAAGCAAAAACTGTTCATTTCCTGCAATGAATGCTGGAAAAAGGGTATTGAATGAGAAATCTAAGGTACAGTCACAGTGAAAAACTCAGCAGATGTTTCACTGTTAAACTATACACTTGTCAGCAGTTGCCTATCCAATCAACATATCTGCTCCCAGTAGAGTGGCAAAATGAATGCGGGGATTTCTTATAGACAAATCCAGGAGAAATCAGGTTTCATTAATTTTGTTTCTGAGAGAGTAACTGTCGTAGGGTTAGAAACCCGAAAGTAAAAAACCGGCCGTTTCCCCCCCCCCCCTGCTCGGCCCTGTGAAGCAGCAGGAGCTGCGCTGGGGCAGGCTGTGCAGCCGTGCTACCGCCCTGCCCGTGCCGCTGTCCTGGGCGCCCCGGCCGAGCCCCGGGGTTTGGGGGGGGCCCGAGCCGGGCACGGTGATCCGAGCCATGATCAGCCGGCGTGGGCCCAGCGGATCGCCGCCTCCGCCGCCCCTCCATCTCCCGGGCGCGATCCGCTCGGGGAATTCAGCCCAGCAAGTTGTGGTCGGCCAGCACGAGTTCGGCGAGTCTCCCGCCTCTGCCTCCCCCCTCCGTCCCTGGGCGTCCATTTGCCGGGGAGCACGTGCCGCGGGAGCGGCGGCGGAAGCGGTGGCAGCGAGGGCCGTGCGGGGCGGCGTGGAAGGGAGCTGCCGTGCATGCCAGTTCTTGGGGCCGGGGCCGGCGCTCCTGCAGGGGCGCTTCCTCCACCTTTCCCTGCGGGCCAGGGGGAGCGGGGCCGGGCCAGGCTCTGCACGGGGCGGTGGCCCAGCGGCGGCCACGGCGGAGGCGGCAGGGCCGGCTCCTTACCTGCGGCAGCGCGTGCCGGCGGCGACGATGGCGGCAGCGGTGGTGGTGGCGGCTACGGGACAGTGGCGAGCGGCAGCAGCATCCGGCGGGAGCGTCATGGGAGCCCGGCATGGCTGCAGCAGCAGAGCAGCTGAGGTGCCGGTGGCGATGGCGGCGACAGCGGCAGCTGCAGAGAGGCAGCGACGGTCCTTCGGTAAAGAGCACATGGTGTCCCATGGCCGCCGCCATTACCGGAAGCACGCACGTGGCATTTCCCGGGCAGCCGCAGTGTTTCCCGTGGGCCCCTGCGCGTACGGGGCGGGCCCGTGGGCTGCCACTCGATCACCAGAGAGGCCGGCCCCTTAGACCTATCTGCGCAGGTGCAGGATCGGGTCCTCTTTAAAAACGGAGGAAGGCCGGCCATCTTCCTCTTTGGACCTCGGACACAGCAGGAGCAACATCGTCTCTCGTTTCACCGGGACAAACGCCCACGTGAAAACTGAGTCGGGGATTCTGCTGCGGCGGTCTGGTAGGCATTTTGGGAAGGGGGGAGCCATTCTTCTGAGCACATCTTTCGTGATCAGTTTTCTTTCTTTCTTTCTTTCTTTTCTTTTTTCTCTTTATGGTGGAGTGGATTTCTTTTTCTCGGAATTGCATTCCTCCTCGTGAATTTCTGGGAGGCGGATTTTCTTCCCTCGAGCAGGAGGGTTGTTCCTTCCCTTTCATTTTTTTTTTCTTTTCCTTTTCTTTTGTGGTTTTCCCTTTCTTTTCCCGCGGGAGGCAGGTGGCCTGGTGGTTACCTGCAGCTATTCCCCGGGGTCCGAAGACCACATCCTTTTCTCTATCAGCACTAAATCCCTCCTTGGGCTAACAAGAAGGGAGGGAGGGGGTTGCGCGCGGTTTTTATAATTTTCTTGAGTTTTCTCCTTCAGTCAAAGCTGGGCAGAAGCTCGCTGCTAAGGGATTTCTCAGACCAGCCCCGTGCTTCCTTCTCATTACCCCGGAGTCTCTTGGGGGGCCCAGAGAGACAAGCACTATCTCCAGAGTGTCCTCACCTCAAAAACGGGCCCTGGGAAACTTAATTTGTTTGTCTGTTTTGCACTTTATTTGTTGGGTTTTTGTGTTTGCGCAAAATAAACTGTTATATTTATGTGTTTTCTTCATTTTGAGGTGTGTTTGTGACTTCTCTCAGAGTCTCTGGTCCAAAATCGCTGAATTTGTGGTAAAACCACCACAGTAACCTATTAAATGGATTCAGAGTGTTTAACAGTATCTTTCACTAGGTCTCTCAGCCACAAAAGACTAATAAAGTATGTGCATATAGCAAGATGTAGGAACAATTCTTAACTGGATTCAAAATGCTGTGCCCTGCAACTTCTCTTAGGCTATGTCTGATTCATTTTATATGCAGCACAAACTACAGGGACAGAAACATTGAATGATTCGGGTTGGAAGGAGCCTTTCAAGATCATAATGGCCAGGAATATTTTCCACTAGACCAGGTTGCTCAAAGCTCCTTCCTGACTTGACCTTATACACTTCCAAGGATGGGGCACCCTCACCTTCTCTGGGCAACCTGTGCCAGTGCCTCACCACACTCACAGTAAAGAATTTCTTCCCTACATTCATCTATACCTATCCTCTTTTAGTTTAAAACTTGTTCCTTGTGCCATCACTATAGCCCTTGGTAAAAAAGCCCCTCTCCATCTTTCTTGTAGGCCCCCTTTAGGTACTGAAAGGCTATAATAAACTCTTCCCGGAGACTTCTCTTCACCAGACTAAAGAATCCCAACTCTGTAAGCCTGTGTTTATAGGAGAGCTGCTCCAGCCCTCTGATCCATTTATAGGCCCTCCTCTGGATTTTTTTCAGCAGGTCCATGTCTTTCCTGTGCTGAGGACCCCAGGGCTGGATGCAGTACTGCAGGTGAGATCTTATGAGTGGAGTAGCGGGGTAGAATTCCCAACTTTGACCTGCTGGCCAAGCTGGTTTTGATGCAACTCAGGACATGGTTAGCCTTCTGGGCTGTGAGCACACATTGCTGACATATGTCTAATTTTTCAGGATGGAAAGTACCATAGTTACACGCACCTAACTCCTCAAAAATCTACTCTGATCTGGGTTTCATGTAATTCTGGTAAGCCATGTGTCCTGCTTTTGAGTAACTCCTACTTTCTGTTAAGTTCCACTGGAAGAATTTTTATCTTTCCATTCTCTTAGGCTTGCAGTTACTGCAAGTTGTTGCCATTATGTTTGCACAACATAATTTGATGTTTAAAATCTCAGTAAATTGCCCCAACTGCTTATCAGAGACAGCACTGTAGGCCCATGTATTCATTTAGATGGCTAAGCCAGACTTGGTCTGTATGACGCCTACAATGTGACTCATCACCTACTCTCTCAAGAGAAGAATGACTACTGTGCTGCAAATGTAGCCAGGACTGCAGAATATTTCCTCAGTTGCCTTGCAACTGTCTATACCGATTCCTCAGAGGAGAAATAGATCTTTACATTTGGTTTCTGTTTATTTTAACTATCATTCTAACTGGCTGGACTTACTTGCATATAATAAGCAATAAGGAATCACACAGAATCACAGGATCAGTGAGGTTGGAAAAGACCTCTGAGATCACCGAGTCCAACCTTCAAGCCAACACCACCTTGTCTACTAGACCATGGCACTAAGTGCGACATCCAGTCTCTTTATTACCTCCAGGGATTGTGACTCCATCACCTCCCTATTCAGCCCACTCCAATGTCTAATCACTCTGTAAAGAACTTCCTCCCAATGTCTAACCTAAACCTCCCCTGGCACAGCTTAAGACAGTGTCCTTTCATTCTCTCACTGGTTGCCTGGGAGAAGAGACCAATATCGAGCTCACTACAACCTCCTTTAAGGCAGCTGTAGAGAGCAATAAGGTTTCCTCTGAGCCTCCTCTTCTCCAGGCTAAAATCCCCAGCTCCCTCAGCCGCTCCTCACAAGACTTGTAAGGTAAGGCAAGATGCAAGTCATAAATTCTTGTATAACATAGCCTTATCATTCCAAATACACTCACTTCAAAAGATCTAAGCATCTCCTACCTTTCCTACGATGTATCTCAATATATACAGGTGAAAGTTTTATTTCACAGGTAAATAAATATTGAGCTGTTATTTCTAAGAATAGAAGGAAACAAAGTCAATTATGCAGTAAGACTGGAAGTACTGATTTGGTAAGATTTTGGGTTGTTATTATTGACATAGATGAGAAAAAAAGATGCAATACACTATCAAACAGTAGTTTAAGGCATATAAATGCATGTGTAACACAGCCTAAATAGAATCTTGAATCCAAGCAAGAGAATCTTAAAGTGCATGCAGATAAAGCAGGCCTTTCAACTTTTTATAGGATGTCTGAATTTCAAAGAGCTTTATGATAACTTAATCAATTTTCTCTTCTTGGAAACTGTCTGCGTCATCCATGTAGTCTTCAAGATCATCGTATCTCTGTGAATGAAATAAAACCTGTATTATTTTATCAATGTTTAATAACTGTGTTACATAAAGACTGATTTTTCTTGTTCAACACATTACCAAGCATGTCAATAACAATTTAGAAACAATGATATCTGAAAGCTTGCTACATGAAATTGTACTTTAAGTTATCTTAAAATACTTCATAAAGTGTTTCTGAATAACTCAAAGTACCTCAGTGCAAACAGAAGCCTAAAATATTCTTGCTGTGCCTTATGTACATGTTTCCAATCTTTCAAGTTACAGCTTGAGTTTGCTGTGTTGCTGCTTTCAAATGAAAGAGGAGCCTGCCCTCCATAGCCAAGAGATGATGCAGCTGTCAAAAAGCTTCATGTCAGAAGTTGGTACAAACTCTATGTGAGCACAACAATGTACCCGTGTTTGAAAGACCCGGTGAGCAGAAATGGATGAATGGCTGAGCTGAGTTGTTTATTAAAGGCCACCAATTCAGAACTGACCAGTTAAATCAGGCATTTTATCTCAACTTATTTTTATCTGCTTGGAAAAAGATACATGAAATAATACAGTCATACCTTCTGAATCCACCCACTTTCTTCCAAGTGGCTGAAAAGCCGTTCTGTTGTGTCTTTAACTGGTTCATCCTCAACACCATCCAATTCAACAACAGATATGCAATCCACATACAGCTTGTACTTGAAGTGCTTCAAATTGTGATAAACTCTTGTACGATTGGCACAGACCACACCAACCTTCAAAACCTAGGCCAGAACAAACATATTATCTCTGATTGAACTGATTATCTTGATAATATACGGAATTGGTAAGTCTAGTAAGACTCAGTCAATCCAGGAATTTTTTCTGAATAATGAAATAAACAGAGTAATGTTACATGCATAAAATCAACACAAACACATGTAGTTTTCACAGGCACAGCAAAAGTTTTGAGCAAGCAGGCAGTCAGCAAGTTTATGCAATGGTAGCTTATCAGTATGGTCTTCTTGCAAACACAACCATGTTTGTAATTGGTGCTAGCTTCCTTATCTCCTGGTGCAACTTTGTTACAAAATTAGTTACACTTTAGACAACCATCATAGTGTGAAAACTGAGGAAAAAAAAATATTTTTGCTAAATATGTAAGTACTTCCTAGGGACATGAAATACCAGTTTTAACATTTTGTTGACTGAATAATATTCAATATTTCTTCATTAAATGCATAATAGACATATGACTTAAAACATTTACTTAAAATATATAGAGAGAGGTTGAATTTCATGAAAATAAACTCTGAAAACAGAGGTTTTATACAATATAGACATTAAATCTGCAACTGTCTGGGAGGTATGGCTAGGCCATAATGCTGTAGAAATCAAAGTCTCTGCATCTCCCAGTTATTAGCAGTTTTATTTCTAAGATTTACATGCAGAAGAAACAGAACTGTCTTATTTCACACTTTTCTTTAAAGCAATATTTATAGATAAACAAGTGGTAAATATGCTTGTTACTACACAATCAGAGCATGGATTAGAGCATGAATATCAGCACTAACATGAGAATACAGAATAATATATTGGTTACAAGAATCTTTGGCCATCCTAAATCTTCACTAAGAGTATATGAAATTGGAGATGTGGGGAGGGAAAAAGAGTCAATTTTTGCCTGCATTTCAAGACATCCTGTGTTTCACAAGTGTAGGTTTTGTCCCACTTCCGTAAGAACAGTAGTTCCAGTAGATACAGTGGCAAGTCAGAAGAGGATTGTATCCCTTGTAAATGACCCACGGGTGCACCCATTACTACTCCAACCCAAGTAACAAGCACGTAAATGGCTAAAGATCAGAGTTCTTTGCATCAGTAATGCAAACTGCAATTGCACTGCTATTTCAGATTGCACACATATATATAAAAGAATCAACTGTGCTATAAATCAAAAAATTATTTCTTCTGAGCCACAACAGTGATACCTTTTATTGCTGCTATTGGTAATAATCTGAATACTCTCAAATTACAAGAAGGTTAAGTTTTAATTGATGCTTACAATCTGCACTTTCAGGGAGCTTTTCTGTATGCATGACCAAATGTTTGCATCTGTGAGCAGCTCCTCAAAAAACCTGAACTACTTGGGCAGCACTAGCTACTGACTGTCTACTGACAATGAAAGTAACAGAAAAGTACATTTCTAAAGATTACATACACAAAATGTGTACATCTTAATTATATATTTTCTTAAATACATGAATATACTTAATTTCTTAAATGAATATACTTAACTTCTTAAATACATTAACTGGCAGCTCAATTGATAGCAGCAGGCTATCTACACTGAAGTAAAAAGAGACACTCAAAAGAACTTTCTATCTGACCTACAGTAAATGGTTATTAACTAAAATTGTAAACATCTTGAGACAAAAAATGCCTGTTACTATATTGTAATTCTCTATTTATCATATACATGCTGTACCTTTATGCAGCAACATTTTCTCCTATCCCCAAAAATGAAACGCTAAGGCTTGTGTTTGCTGCTGCAAGTGCTTCTGAAGTGCAAGACCTACCAACAAATGCTGAAGCTCCATTTATTCAAATTTTCAGAAGTACCATTTCAAATATTTAAACAATCAAGGACTGAGCTGCAGCATTTTATACAGCTTTTCATAACTTTTCAAGTATCCCAAGAAATGAGGTGTGGCACTTGGAACATTATGTGACGTAAAACAGGAGCTACTATCCTGCATCAAACTGATGGCCCGGTTCTTTCCCCTATGACAACAGATAGCAGCAGATATTTAGGAAGCTAGTATAAGATCCAGGACAAACATCAAAACACTCACAAGATTACTATCCAATTTCTGGCAGTCAGGAGTTAAAATAGTCTGTATCATCCCAAAAATCATGTTCCATAATGTAAAAGTATCTTCCCCAACAACTCTTCTAATCCATTTTGGGACCCACTAACACTTTTCTCTTCCAAAATATCTTGTGGCAATAAGTTTCATAGCTTATTTATGTGTGAGGTGTAAAGTATTTTCACACTGGAGAAATGCCAAAGGCAAATAGCTAAATATCGTATAAATGCATTGTGTTTTTGAAGCAAGAAAGATAGTCTAAAAATACAATGCTATTTCAGAGTGCAGCTTTGGAAAGAATCTCAGTACTGTACTCAATCTAATTTTTTCCTCTTGCAGTTCTCAGTCCCTCTGTCCTAATGCTTAAGTTATCTACCCAAGCTGGCCCTATCAGCCAAAGTTGTGTTAAATCACTTTGTATGGAATGCAGGAACATGACCTGACAATAGCAAAACATGTAATGACTAAATTCATGTTCTCTAAGCATGATTATAAACAGAACACCAAGACTGAGAGAGAAAGTAGTTAATAATCTAAGTGACCCAGGAGCAAGGAAGTGTGGGGGACACCTATACTTCTAAACTGTTTTATTTCCCTGACCATGGAGAAATGAGAATTGGCACCTTACACAGTTAACAATTACTGCAAACCTAAGCAAAACTGGAACAGCTGTTTCTCTTCTCTTTCTAGTGGAAAAACAGAATACTTCAGACATGAGAGAAAAGGAAAGTTTTATGTAGATGAAGGGGGTTGGAGGCCTGTTTTTGTTCTCTTCATTTCTACTTTCCTTGGATATTTTCAAACAAATCTATAGAAGATAGTTCAGCTATGTGTTTCCATTCAATCTCATTTGCTATTGCTGAACTGCCTTCTCTACCAGTCAATTAAGTTTGTGAAATGCCAGTTTTATGTAGATCTGTAAGCCTTTTTTTTTTCCTTTTTAATTTTTTCCTTCTTTCTTTTTTTCTCAATTGTCAGGACAAGTTGATCAACACACTACCAGCAGAACTTTAAAGACAACTTGAGAATAGTACTCTTAGCAGTCTTAACTGCAGGTCACCATAAGAACACAAATGTGGCATTAAAAAGACACTATCAAAAATTACTGGAAAGTACTCAATTACTCTCTGAGTCTGTTTTACAGCCCCTGAGCTATAATAAGCATGCATGTAGCAGACATGTCCCCAGATGCTGGTGTACACAGGGTGGAAAAAACTCTCATTATCTACTTTCAGCTGAAGAAGACAAAAATTAACTAGCAAGTTACTTCAATATTCAATAGGGTATTTCAAGTCTTTTCCAATTACACGATATGTAGGACAATATTTGGCCAGCAGTGAGGGAACTGCTACTAAAATTTTTACAGTTAAGTTGGAAGTTGAGTAAAGACTAAATTCTTGTGCTAGTTCACTTATTATTTCTGGTTAGGTAAGGCATGCATGAACCATGAAAAACTGAAAATTTTTAAATTAGTGATCTACATTTAGAGACCTGCATGTAAGGAAGAATGTCAGTATGACAGACTGTAGTACCAGTGCTAGGATGATTGCAGAGGACTTAGTATATTCCTGCAATAAACAAGGGAAAAGCTTTCCTAGAGAAGCCTAGCTCTCTTGACTATCATACATATACATACTTTTCAGAATAGATTATCAGCAACTACTGCGCAGAAGAGTCTATAACCTAAAAAAAACTGACACAGATTTTCATAGCTCCTGCATTACATGAAGAGCCCAATAGGATTACAAAATGATAGTCACACTGACACCCGTCAAATCTCAAAATTAGAAAATTTGCAAAGAACCAAACCATACAGGTTTGAGCTTCAGGAAGGCGTACTCCCAGTTGGATAAGAACTTCACTTCATTTTTACCTGAGAAATCCCATTACACCTCATTACCAAATATAGTGAAAAAAAGCCTTGTTCTGAAAGTTGGTTTTTTTTCAGCAAATACTGTGAGGAACTTCAGCTGTATTCAAAAATTCTCTTACACTCACAAAGAAAAGGAAAATACCATCTGCACCTCCTGAAGGGGAAGAAAGGCAGAACTTCAATATAAGCTTGGTAAACAACTGTAGCAATATTTTATTCTTGACAAATTTGAGTTTTTTATCTTGATGCTTTGATTTTTTTTTATAAGAGGTCATGAATTACATTACCTAAGAAGGTCATAACAATCATAACAAGTAGCTGTAAATTTGAAGGGAAGATCTCTAAATATTAGAAATACCCACGTACTTAAGAGTCAAGGTCTTCAAAAGGCTCAGCTGTGGAATAAAATTACATGAAGTTATTATTAAATTATTTTAAGTGACTTTTCAAGTCACCAAAAATGACTGCCTAATGCAATATCATGTAACAACATGAAATATGTCTTTCATTCCAAATTTATCATTTAATCCAAAATGTTCTAGTAGAGGCAACTGAGTGAGAAAAAGATGCAAGACTACATAATGTTCTCTAATTTGGACAAGCAGTTCTCCTAATGGAGTAATGGAGAAAAGGCTCTAATAAAATGCATTGATGCAATTAGGAACAAGTCTTCTTAAAAGGAGATCAGCTACTTCAAGCATCAGTTCAACTGAGATGCCAAGATACTTTGTCCTGAGTGAATATCTATGTGGGAAATGGCAGACATTTAAAAAAATCCGAAGAATGAAGCAGTAAATTCTGACTAGGTTGCACTTGGGACTATGAGGATGATGGCACTATTTCACTCAATTTTTGGACCTAGAGCAAACAAGAACTGTTGGAGTGCACGGGGACGCTCCAAATGCTAGAGGCATAGTAGACACAGAAATAGCAAACCTAGTGACCCAATGTAGAACAAAACTTACGTGCCACAAACAGAAAACACCTCAAGGGAGATGTCTGTCCACCATATAGAAAGTTACTTTTACAATGTTTCTGAAAGCCAGTCAATACAACATTCCTCCTGAGAAACTCTTAAGGGCTTTATAGGCATACACAAAGGTAAAGGGTTTTGAAGTGAACCTCAGTGAAAAGGCATTCTGATATTTAGAATATATGTAAATCTGAGGAAAATGTCCTTCTTGACTTAAAGCCTCAGACTCCTGGCATACAGACATAGGATTTATTAATGATTAAAACAACAAAAAAAAGTCAATAGTATTTCTCTGGTACTTGAGAAAACCCTGTACGTGCAGAGCATGTGTCATGTAATTTCTTTAGCACTGATTTCCTTTCCTTTAAGAGATGCCTCTACTTAAGGATTTTCAATCTTCTAGTAATTGTTATCTGACAAAACAAAAGGCTGCTTTAGAAATAACAGACTGAGTATTCATATTACTACTTTGGTTAGTATGTAAATCTTTATGTGTGCTGTTAGTCCCCTTGACACAGAGTTTCAGACTGCTTCCCCAAGCACCACAAAAGACCAGCATACAGAGTAGGATGCCATGTACCTCGAGTTTCCTTCTTGCCCTGGATGAGACTCAGACTGTAGAGATTTGAAGCAGAGAAGAAAGTCGAGGCAAATGTCAATTCTGACTTATGGAAAGGAGTTACCAAAACCCCCATCATATGTCTTAGAGTTATTTACTCTTTTTATCATGAAGTCCAGCTCATGGCTGGGTACACTACTAGCACTTACACCTGCTGCATCCAGTACTACTATTAAGTGGTAAAAATGGGAAGGAAACAGCACATGGATTATTGTGATGCAGGCAAAAACAGAAAAACATCTGATTTGTTTCCTTGATACAAGTTGGATTAATTTGAGGATACTTTTCATTACCTCTTTTCCAACGTATAAAAAAGAGGGAAGAGTACGGGCAGGCAATGCCTCCACTCATCTTTTCTAGTTGTATAGGAACTTCCTTCATAACTCCTAGTTAAACCCAAGACTATGCTCCTTCAAACTGCAAAATGTTCCTCGTATTTAAATTAATAGAGTACAGACATGGAAATACAACAGCCTAACACTTTCCTCTAGCATTATAAACATTAGATGCCTATTGTTGATAGGTGATTTTCTGTAATACAACACAAAGCTTAGAAATAGAGTGCTTGTCTGAAGTTACCTGCTTGTCATTTGACATGAAGTCATCCACTTCCAAAGTTTTACTATTATAAAGCTTTCCAGAGAGCAACACATTAAATTTACAAGACCGCTTTAATCCACAGGCCTGACAAGACAAGTTTTTTGAATTTTTCAAGATTATGTGAACATCTGGGTAACAATCCACACGCTCCTGAAAAACAGATTTCAGATAACATTAAAGAATCTTTGTAAACTGAATGATGCCTCAAACAGGCACTGAGTACTCTCTGCTAACATAAAGTAAGTCCAAGAAAAACAAAAGAGACCTTCTCAATCATTTTCCAACATTTCTCTTGGCTCACCCTAGTTCATGAAATCTTTCTTTTGGCTTCAGGCCTAGAGAATGGCTTCTGCATCCTGGCACTTATTTTTTTCACCTCTTATTTTCTTTTTTTTTTTTAAGGGATTAGGGGTGCAACTACATCAGTTTTTCTCCTTCAAATAAATACACTCTCTGCACTGGCCAGACCCCATTATTACAGTGATTATTAGATCACCAAACCTATTACACTAATGGTATTCTAGTAATATGCATACAATGACTAGCTTACTGTACACTGATTTTATTTTTTGTAGTACTAGTAGAAGGTTCATGAACATACTAGTTTATCTTTTTGAGGGAGGAGGAAGAAATTTGTTATAACATTTAGCAAGCCACAAAAAATTCCTCAAAAATTCATCTGCTGCAGTTAACAAGGAGAAGCATTCAGGTAGCTGAAAACAGATTCTGTTCTGCTACCCTGGCAATGAACACAAAATATTTCTGATGTTTATAAGCATCAAAACAAATTACGTAAGTTAAAGAACAATGAGTTTCTATTAAAAATTACATATAACTATAGTGATTTTTGTACCTTTACAGAGAATTACAGTGTTAAAAAAAGACAGTAATGATACGATTTGGAGCCCACTTCCCTATTTAAAGTAGAATCCACATACCTTGTATCGATCTTTCCATCGACTTCTACAGATTAAGTTCTCAATACGAGGCTGAATGAAACGATCATCCAAATAATGGAGAGAGAGCAACATATCCTGTGCATACTTCTTTTGCCTTGTTCCATCTGTTCAATGAGAATCATTACTAATTTGTTGACCACCATCTGCTGTACAAGTTTCTTTAGACAAAAATTTTCAAGGACACTATGCTCTGCATATTAAGAACTATGAATGATTTTAATAAATTATTACTCATTACATTTGCTACTGTTACTCATATATATATA
>VYZS01023763.1:13070-27740 GCA_013400695.1 Neodrepanis coruscans
CGGCGCGGCGAGGGCGGGGCCGGCGGGCGGGGGGAAGTGGGATGTGGCGCGAGGTGGGGGGGCGGGGCCCGGCCGGGAACGGAGATGAACGGCCCGGGAGTGGGGATGCACCGCCCGGGGTGGAACCGCGGCCGCGTGGGTGCGGTACTGGGATGCGTTTCGGAGTTCAACGTGAGCTTTATGGGGATGCCGATTTAACACGGACTAAAGAGAGGCAGTGCTCTGGTCTGGGAAGTCTTGCGCTACCCGTATTCCCAGAGGATTGCCTGTCCTGGCTTACTCCACTCACGTGCAGGGAAGGCTCAGAGACAGCCAAAATTTTCTGCAACAAAGTTTATTCACATCCGTCAAGCCTTTACAATATTTTTACTTTTGTTAAAAGAGCAAGATATTCTTCGAAGTCTAAATAAGAGTAGTTCCACCATTTCCTTTAAGTGTATATGAATTATTTTTTTTTCCTAATGTGCATCCAAAATCACTTTTTGGAAGATGTCAAGACACAATTAAAAAAGTGCTTTTGTTCTAGGAGAAAGAGTTCCCACTAGATGAATGGATAACACAAGACAATGAGACAGAAACAAAGATTAGGATGAGTAGCTTAATAGCTAAGAAAATAAATGGCTGTAAGATCAGAGAGATAAGTTGGGCTGAGTGCATCAAGAAAGCAGTGTTTATGTTGGATATGATGCAAATAGGATGCTAATGGAGGTGAAGGAAAAATGCAGGGAGGCTTGCTACGTGGAGGAAGTCGGCTCAGTGTGATACCTCTCTGATTCAAACTGCAGACATTAAGAGAACAAAAAGGAATATCGATGGAATGGTTCGTGTTTAACAAGCTATATTCCACTATGTCAGATGCTGCCTTCCAATCAGTAATCCATCAAAAGTGTCACAGAATTAACTATATCCCTTGTACTCTTCTTGATTAGATAACAAACACTCCTGATGGTCTCGCACACTTCAGATTACTACACTCACTATATAATTCCAAAGCTGTCCGTAGCTATCCTTACCCCTTGGTAGCACAGGAACCAGTCGATAGTCCCAATGAGAAACTGTATTCTCGGAAAATGCTTCTATTCATGGGCTGTTAGCAAGACTTTG
This sequence comes from Neodrepanis coruscans, assembly GCA_013400695.1. Taxonomy (NCBI): domain Eukaryota; kingdom Metazoa; phylum Chordata; class Aves; order Passeriformes; family Philepittidae; genus Neodrepanis; species Neodrepanis coruscans. Next base: position 14,175 of record VYZS01023763.1, read on the forward strand.
TTTGCACTTGCACCATGTGACGCAGTCACTGTGGTTATGTTACAGAAAGGGTTGGAATAATACACCCCACATCCACAGGAACGTGTGCTCAGTTGACAAAGCCACTCATATAAATTAGTTTTAAGAAAAATCAGCAACTGTGTGTTTTTTCTGTTAGTCCAGTTTTTTTTGTTTTCTGCTAGCACAAGCCAAATTTGTTTAACTGGGATGTAGAGACTTTTTCCCCCAGGGATTTTGCACTGTACTTAATCACAGCTGTGAAGTCTGTCTTGTTTATATTTTCTGCTTCACTGCACTGGGAGCAAAATGTCTGGATAGGATTCACCTGTAGTAGCTGTCTGCCCACACTAGTATCAGTAGTGTTTTAAACAGTAAGCACATTTTCCTGTGTCTGTAACTTTGTCAGATAACATTGCTGATCCAGTAATGTCTTACAGACGAAAAATCATTTGGTGTCACCTGAGAGAAAAGGTGCATCTTTGACTAAGACAATAACTGATATGTTCCAGCTATTGCCAATGCTCAAGGTTACATCAGATTAAAATAAAGATGAACTAGTATAACTCTTGAATTTATCTGTTTAGACACTATTTTACAATGCCTAAATTTTACAGTATCTATCACATTCTTGTCTATCAAACAAGCAAGGTATTTGAATAGGAAGAATATATGCATGAAGACAAGGTGTGTCTGATGCAAAGAAAATCCCACAAGTTCCAAAATAAGAACACACACCCCCTCAGACTGTAGGATATGTCAGTATAAAATATCAGTAGCAAGTCTTCCTTTCCAAAGAAGCTGAGGACAATGCCACAGCCTTAACAGTCCAAATTGAACCAACATTTCAGCTGCCTTTAAAGGAACTGAAGAAAAGATCCATCGGGCCTGCTTCCATGTCAGACTGTTACCAGGCACATCAACACCTGTAAAGGGGAGACTTCATTCCCCAAAAGTTGCTTCCATCCTCATTCCTTCTTAACTAGAGTTAGCATACATAGTATAACAACACTGTGCCATGTGCTCAGGAAACAGTGATTTCAGAAAAGATGAAGAAAGTATTCTTCTGTATTTTAAAGTGGGATGCTAACTGCTGACTTTTTCACTATGATTTTCATCTATGTTTCAGAGTGCTTCCCTCATGAAATACCATTGCTCTGTAATATTCAGAAGATATCACAGGGAAAGTGAAGCAAAAACTGAGATCCTATCAGAATTTTCGTATCTTTCAAAAACCCATGTTTGTCTTAAGTACCCTGGGACAACTTTTCAAAAGCTACATAAAAAGCATTTCTTGCTTCTGTTTTCCATTTTAAGAAGCTACCTTGTCAGCTGTCATGCTCTTAAGGGAGTTTATACTGGAGGTAGCAGGTATTTCTGAATCTCAAATCTTTCTGGAGAAATGGACATCCTTAACACAGCTTCTGGGAGAGGCACCCTGAGAGCAGTGGAAATTACACATCACAGCAAGAGCGTGACAGCAAGGGAGTGGAATCAGGGAGTGGGGCAGTGACAGACAAGTGTGAAGCAAAGCTACACACATCTCTCCTATTATTATCAATTGATAATGGGTTCATCTCTCAAGGTCAGAAACAGGTTTACTTGAGTGCCATGAGCCATGGAAACCGAGAAGTTTTAAGCAGTCACTAGACACTGTGCAATCCTAATCCTTATTTTGTTCTTATTTCAAGGTTTTAGAGAGGAAAAATTTTTCAAAACTGGACAGAGCTTTTGTTTCTAGGCACTTCACTCTGCTCCTAGTGTATCTACCTACTTGTTTCATTATTTTTGTTTCTCTCGTATCTCCTTCTGCCTGTGTTTTCTTTGCTGCGCTTTGCCCACTCCACTTAGAATCAAGTCTTTTGTGACCATCTCTGAGGTATTCACACAGCAGCTAATGCAAAATAGTAATGAGAAAGAGTGCATTTATCTTCACATATGCTCAGATCCATTAACCGTGTTTCACTTATTTGCAACAAATATATAATTGGGAATATTACACTTGAGAAGAGAGAAATACCAAGAAGAAGTACTTATATCACAGTAATGTTTTGAAAGAGGTGTTGACCAGAAAGCATTATCTGTAGCCAAAGACTAGAACAACCCCAAATGACCCAAGGTGCAGCTCTCAAGTGATAAAACTGGGGCTAAACCAGGCTTGCAGCATCTCTAGGCAGGAATGAGAATGCCACCTGCAGTAAGGGCCCCCATGTGAAATGCTACAGCTATCTGGAGCTGACCAGCAAGGTTTTTTGACAGCTGGACACTGCCTTCATCAACCACACTCCCATCTTCTCACAGCTCCCAAATGGTCAGTGGCACAGGTATGATCTCAAATCAGCCAAGCACACTCTATCCCCAAGTCTCTTAGGACTTACCTTGCAGCTGGGCCCTTGAATTCTCTAAGGCTGCTGATACAGTGTCATTATCCCCACTGCTGGCTTTGTTGACATTCACCAGGGAAGAGGCTTCCAACTCATGATGACTTTCAAGTCTCTACATGTCCAAGTTATCTCCCAACAATAAAAGGAAACCCACTGTGGAGGACTTACCTTTACAATGCTTATCATCCAATTTCAGGCCAAATGTGGTCAACTGTTAGATTTCCTTTTCTCATGTTTTTGCTTTCCTGGATATGGGGAAAAGGCAGTAAAGTAAAGAGCTGTGGGACCTATGGTCCAGTAGTATTTATACTAGGTCAAATTTACTATTTATGAATACTCACAAACTGGAAAATTTCAGAATTAAGTTTAGTATCAAATTTCAGCCAGAATGTGTTATAGTATTGTCTTCTTAGTCAAATGCTATTGTTACTGTATTTCTTTCAGTGTGTAGCATTGTCACTATAAGAAAAGAAACTACAGAATAAGAACTGTTAGATTTTCCCTTAAGAAAATTGAATACCTTTCTGGTTAATTGGGTTTTTTTACCTGTCTGTTGGAAGCTTTTCTGTGATACTGAATAACTCACTTAAACCAGAACCTTCCCGTTAACATTACCATTGTTATAACAAAGTCATATCTCATCTGGAATCAGACCTACTGCTACATCCTCTTCAGAATCAATTCTTCAGGAAAACAGGCTAACACTTGGGACTTTTGAATTATGTATTCCTTAGGCATCTGCTCTAACATAAAGGCAAACATTCAACTCACAACTAAAATCACCAAACCTCAGTTTAGTCTCAAGTTTTTCTTTTTATTCATTAGTACAGGTAATTCCATTCAGCACTTTCCTTTAGCTAGCAAGTTAACCGTGTCATACTGTACCTCATGACAAGCTGAGTTTTCTCCAGCCATCAACCCTGCCCTACATTACTGCTTTGAATTTGGTTACTTGATTTAATCACCATTTCCATCTCCCTTCCCCAATTCATCATCTGGAAAAAAATCTAATTGGCACAGTTAGCTGGAACGAAGCCCAAATTCTTTCAAGGGAGGAGCTGAGGGGTTTTGCAGGTTTGTTTTTCCTTTTTTTCCTTTTGAGGCAATCGGTATGATGACACTTGTGGACAAATATGTGGAGTTGCTATACACCAAAGTGAACCTGATCGAAACAGTGTAAAATGGTCAGTATTCCAATAACCTGTCATGTTAAGTGTAATGGACACTTGCAGCATTTCTTCAGTTTCTCTTGCCAGTCTCTTATCTGTCAAATATCAATAATAGTATCAAAATATCACAACACTTCATGTTGCACAGACATAAGAAAATTCTTCCTAAACCCACTTTCATGCTACATCATAGAACCATTTGTGAGGAAACAAGTTATGTTTTCAGAGTACCTTAGGTACTGTGTGTTATACACAGCAATAGTACCTTGAATGCAAAAGGTGGAAACAGGAAATAAATATGATAGCAATTTGACTACATTGATATTGTTATATCTATTATCAATCATACCAATATAATAAAATAAAGCACCATTTCATGTGAGCAGTCACCTTATTAAGGATGTTAGGAAAGCACAAACGTACTGTACTTTGATTTATATGATATTTAACTTCATAAATGAGCAGCATGCCTTTAACAAGGTAGATTTGAAGCCATTATGATCCATTAAAACAGTTATAAGTTTCTGATAGTATAGTCCCTGACACCTTTTTGTAAAGATTTCTTATTTTTTTCTGTATCTAGTTTTGTGTTGCCCCTGCCACACCAGTGCCCTAGCTGTCAGGTTTGTGCTGGTGTTAATAAGGGTACATTTTGACAATACCGATTTAAAAGGCAAATCTGAGGGTTTGGGAACCTCAACCTTCATTTGAGAGTCCTTTTCTGGGTTGCTTCTACCTCTTTATTTATCCTACTTCACTATTTCTCACAAATAAAGCCTTGTTCATCATGACCTTTCCTTCTAGGCACAACAACAAACAGCACTATATTTTATTTGGAGCTGTGGTGGTTTTACACAAATTCAGCGATTTTGGACCAGAGACTCTGAGAGAAGTCACAAACACACCCCAAAATGAAGAAAACACACAGTTTATTCGCACACACACAAAAACCCGACAATTAAAGTGCAAACAGACAAACAAAATAAGTCTCCCAGGGCCCGTTTTTGGGACGAGGACGCTCTGGAGATAGTGCTTGTCTCTCTCTGGGCCCCCCCGAGAGACTCCGGGGTAATTAGAAGGAAACACGTGGTCTGAGGATCCCCTTAGCTGCGAGCCTCTGCCTGGCTTTGACTGAAGGAGAAAACTCAAGAAAATTATAAAACCGCGCGCAACCCCCTCCCTCCCTTTTTCGTTAGCCCAAGGAGGGATTTAGTGCTGATGGAGGAAGAGATGTGGTCTCTGGACCCCGGCAGTAGTCGCTGATGATTACCAGATAACTCACCCCCCCCACCGGGGAAAGAAAAAAAAACCGCAACGGGGAAAAAAAACCAAAAAAACCCCCCAAAACACCAAAAAAACCAAAAAAACAGAAGGGAAGAAACAACCCTCCTCCCTGAGAAAGGGAATCGGCCTCCCAGAAATTCACGAGGAAGAGNGCCACATGCTCGGCAACATGGCAGCGTCCAGCCAGAATCGTGTTCTGGCGCTGCTCCCACCAGCCATGCCGAGCGGCGATTCTGGATGGTGCGATCGCCGCCCGCACTGGTAAGTCCGCACCGCGCTGCTCGGTGAAGCCGGGGCCGCGCCGCGCCATGACTCTGCATCGGGCCGGAGCCGCACCCCCAGCAGCAGCTCCCGACGGCGCGCAGCGCACCCGCCGTCCGTGCCGCGCCGCTGGGGCGGGGGGGGGAAGAAAAAGGGCAACCGAAAACCACACGGGGATGGGGCCGGGTGGCCCCAGAGTGGAAGCAGCCGCCGGGGCTGCCAGTGCAAGGCGGAGCCGCCGTACCACGGCTCGATCGTTTTTACTTTCATTTTTAACCCTACGACAGGAGCTTATCATCACTGTTACTTTACCAGCCAAATGGGATGCTGTTGAGTGACATGGTGGACTCCACAACTACTATTGGAAAGTAAACATGCTGTCTCTGAATCTTCAAAGCAAAAGAATATTCTCTTGTTAAATAGATTTTGCAGCCTAGTAAGAAGAATAAGAATAAAATGCATTGGACAGCCACATTACTTAAAGAATTTTAGGATATGCTACTCCTTAAGCAATGTACTCTCAATAAGGATGTTCCATTTTGTACATGGTTGTGGGGAACAGACCAGAATCACAGCACTGAGACAAAATTCTGGAAATAATAATTTTTTCCAGGTAATAGGTAATACATAGCTAATATATATGTAATATATTCACCTGCAGAATAAATATTTGTTTGTAAATGTGCTTTGTTGGTGTGACAGCTGTAAAACAGCTAATGCTAATTTACATACAATAAAAGTGAATTTACATAACAGTAAGGAATAAACGTATAAAAATGAGGAAGTGTGCAGTTACCTTCAAAGTGTACTGTTGAGGTGGCACGGTATTTAAGTGAAATATAAGATTCATTTCTGTTTTAACTGAATGTTTCCTTGATTTGTGAGTCCATGTCACAGCTTTAATTGCATTTAAAAGCAAGTGTGAGGACTTGAATTTCTTTTGTCCCTTTTACATCCCAAACTAAAATAGAATGCAAAACTTAAGCATCATTAAAAGAAAAACAAAAGAAAAGGAACTGCTAGTAGGTCTCAGCAGCTGGGATAATCTCCCAGAGGGAGAGGTGGAAACCTTATTCCATGAGTCATATAATACCAAATAAACAAAGCACTGGAGAATAAATTGTAAGGCATGAATTTTTTTATTGTTCACTGACAGAGAGAGGGCTACTTGACTTAATGGAGCTTTTCCTATTTTTCAGGTCTCTAGTAGTAGAAAGCATGGACAATGTTACAGGTATAGTTTATTTCTCATTGTCATTTTTATTCTTGCTGTAGTTGTAGTAAAGATATGAGTAATTTTAGCCCCTGAACTATGAAGTAAAACTTTAATTGCAAGATCAAGCCCTCAAGAATTGCTGAAATTCAGGATCCTCTTAGGTAGTGGCCATCACTGATGTAGTTACATAGTGGCTTAATTACAGTTCCATAAGAGGTTTTGTACACCTGACCATCACAGGTCCTGCAATTAAATCCTATGCTTTAGTGACACAGCTCTGAGGAAGGCAGCTGAGTAAGCTGTGTATGTTGGCATGGCATGCTCTTGGTCTCCAGTGGAATATAGGAGACTGATAGAAGCCTGCAAATAACTGCTTTGCATCGGCACAGAGCCTGTCTGTAATCAAATGTAATTATGGAATCAGTACTAGTCAGAGCTGTTATAGTCTTGCCTGTAATCAAGAACAGCATTATTGCAACATTTACTACTCTCAAAAGTAATCTGAGATTTATGGATCCTTGGAAAGAAAAGCGTTGTTTGGCAAATCTATATATAAAGTGTTATTTGCCCATAAAGAGAGTTCTTACTCTGAGAGATCAGAGTAGTTCCAATGAAGCATATCTTTTTCATAATTTTGTCAGATTCTTCATGGTCTTAAATGACAAAAAGCACACACATTACTTGAAGATATTCAAACTTGGACTTGCCAGCCAGGTAGGTGTAGACACACATTATTTCCCTGATGCTTGAGATATAATGTAGCCACTACTACTACAAATAAATAATGGGAGTCAGTGTAATCATGCAGAAACTGAACTCTGATGTAATTTCTCAGTTATTATAAGCCCTGGATGAAGTATCTCAAGGGGAAGATCTTCTGCTGTGGTACTGAGTTATGGCTTTGGCTCTACCAGTTGACAGTGTATCTCTGTTATTTGAAAGGAAATGTTAAACAGAAAATGTATGTGGAAAAATGATGATATGTAAAATAACTCATTATAAGAAGTCTAGAGAAAGGGAGGAAGAAGTGCAGTTGATTATGCAAGGGTAGAAGAAGCTGTACCTCTTGATTTTGTAAAGAAAAGGGGAAAAGAAGAATTTTCTTAGCAGACAAAGAGATGGAAGATAGCTGTGTATTCAGAAGTGAATGTGGGTGGGAAAGCAATAGGTGAAGAAAAAGTTTGTTACCTGAAAAATGTTACCTCAAAAGGTTTGGAAAGCCATTAATAAAACCACTTCAAGGCTTCCCAAGGTAATTGGGTGTTTTCTTCTCTAAGTTACAAAGGAAATCTGTAGATTTGATCTGGAGGGCACAAGAGCTGATGCAGACTACTCCCCATACCAAGCCTCTGAGGTTAGGAGAGTTTGTACATATGGTGACAGTTCTGCCAAATACTTTTCAGATACAGCAGCTTTATCAGTGAGAAGGATCTGGGCTGCCATGTGAAGATAATCCTCCCAGTGGTGTGTCAGGCTCAAAGAAGGGTGTGATTATCATTCCAGAGGAGTGTAATATGAACCTGTGCCTCCCATTCAGCCAAGTGATGGCTAGATCAAGGAGGCTTCTGCTCTTTGCTCACTTTCTTTTCTTCTCTCTTCTCCCCCCCTTTTTTTTTCTTCCAGTAGACAACTTCTCTTTATATTAATTTCTTTTATTATGTACACTTAAGATGTGCAGAATGTGAACCAATGCCCCAAGGCACAGTGGTCCTTGGAAATGGATCTCCAGCTAGACCATCAGCAGAGTATTAGGTGGATGAGATCATCTTGGGATTTTGGATGTTTGCTGGCTCTGATTACCATTTTACAAATAAGTTTTTCTCTGAAAACAGTTTAGTGGAGTCTTTCACTGTCCTTTCAGCTCTGCTAAGCCTGGTGTCTCAAGATTTTGCTACCATCAATGGTCTGGGGGACACAAAGCTCTGATCCCCATGGAAGGTTGACCCACACTTTTGATTGAACAAATCTTAAAGCTGGATGCTGTCTGTCCTGTCACTTAAGGGAAGCAGGCTCTCATCTATTGAAATCAGATGCTTGATCCCCCAGGTCTTCTGAACATCTGTGTCCATTTGTTGGGTTTTTTCTCATTGGAAGGACAAGGACATCAAACAACACATGGGAGAATGGCCATCCTCTAACCACATTGAGTAGTGCTTATTCGTGGGTCATAATCCGGAGACAAATTATTTGTATTCTGGTCTTGCAGGTCAAGTAGCAATGATGGAGTTCAGCCTTGAATTCAATACACAAAAAAATATAGAAAAGTAAGGTTGACTCAAGATTAAACAAATAATTACTGCATGACAACAGCAAGATCTTTGTCTTTAAAATCAGCCAAATTTCTGAACCAAAGTGTCTTTCCTCACTACAGTCTGTATAAAGGAAGGAGTGGAGGCAGCTGCAGCCATCTCAGCTTCAGAGATGGGGCTCCCAGTAGACAGTTCTGCAAGAAAACACCTGGTTGACCTTAACGAACATTATTTTCTAGAATGTTCCATGAGCTCTGCTGGCAGGGAAATATACCTGCCTTGTAGGGGAGAGCATAAAGAGGCAGTTCCCAAACAACACATAGTTTGACTTACAAAAGCTGCCCTTAAGGGCAGAATTAATTCTGTATCATAAAGATCTATTATATATTCTGTTTATACAATTATAAAGCATTATGGTTAATTAGTTGTGGTACAGACTCCTGAAGCAGAATCTGGTTAGAGAATAAACAAAATGCTCAGTCAGCTGTGGTGGTGGTTAACAAATTGCACTTTCATATCACCTTTCAGACTCAACTCTCTTGAAGTGATTTATAAGTTATGCGATGCAGTGGGCTTGAGCTTTGCAATTTTTGGGGTTTTTTTGGTTTATATAAAATTATAATATGCTGATCAGAAGTGGTCTGAGATTCTCACACCTTTAAGATATTAAATTCAAAATATTCTCTAATGAACTTTGATTCGACTGTTTTTTTAACCTAGTGGTTGATCATTATGTCTGGCATTGTGTATGCACAGAACTTCTCCATCCCCTTTCCTATCCTGGTGTAGACAGTTCTGACTGGCAGCAGTAGGAATCTCTATCTACATCACTATCCTAACAACAGGGCTGAAATCCTGAATGTGAAAAGACATTAATAGAAGTATGCAATACTGCATAGGTTTTCTTTTCAAACTATATTTTTACAGTATTTTAATGCTATGGAATGGGCTGACATACCACAATACTAATGTCTAAAATGAGTCTGATGCTTTTAATAAATGGCTTCACTTGATCATATTGGTCATGGTGTGATGACCCTGAAACGTCTGCAGTCGAAATGACAATTGCATTGATGCAGTCATGGTGTGATGACCCTGAAACGTCTGCAGTTGAAATGACAACTGCATTGATGCAGTCATAAGACATCACCTAAGAAAACACATAAGTAGAATAATAAAAGGTAAAAAAAGAGCCTGATGAGATATCTCTTGAAAGTGAGGATGGAGATCTCCCAAAGCTGAAAGAAATGTTAAGGAATTGGCAATGATTTGAAAAAGAAAATAGGAAAAGATGAAGTGTCAAGATAGGACAAGGTTTCAGAGTCACAGAATGATCAATTATATCACAGTCTGTGGAGATGGAAGGAGTCCTGGGATTTGGTCACATCACTAATAATGACCTTGAAAGAACTGAGTGGAGTGTACACAGCTGAAATTAAAGACAACTTGGGAAAAGGTGAGGCTGGCAGAAAGCCATCTGAGGTCATAGTTGCAGGCAATGTATTATTTTATTTCAAAAGTTATAGACAGGAGGAAAACTCAGCAGAAATCTGAGAGCAAAATTAGGTAAAATGTAGAATTTAAAAAAATATGGATGAGGTGGAAATAATTCTGTGTATGCTGGAATGTCCATGAAGAGCTAAGACAAACAAAGAATAAGTTGAAAAACGCAAACAAATAGAAAATTACAAGATCACTGTTAAAGGAGGAGAAGTAAAATGAAAATCTGGTAAGAATTGCCAGGAAAAGGGATTGGGAGTGAGAGAAATATGTGGGAGAGTGAATGAAAGAAGAACGAACATGAATTTGTTGATTAGATCTTCTCTTGAAAAAGGAAGAACTGATAACATGGATAAAAAAAGACAGAGATGTGTGAAGCTGATTTCTGGAGATTATTTAATTTTTTTGTTTGTATTTACAAATTAAATATATTTTTAGCTTATAAACATGGAGAAGCCATTACATAATTTGAATCAATGTGACAGATGTAGAAATTTTAACACTTTTTCCAGTCATATGCCTGAAGTATAAATAATACTAAGATTCTTGGACAGAGAAAAAATTTAAAGATTGTCTTGAATTTGTGTGGGAACTGATTATTTTTCAAGCAACTATCAGAGAGCCAATTTTTGTTTTCTGCCATTCAGGAAATTTATGTCTGGGTGGATGAAAAGAAGAGGACATTTTCAAAATTGTTACTCCCTAGTAGATAGTAACATTTGAGTTAACAAAAGAGATTTTGAAACTTAAATCAGAAGTCTTATTCCTGTGTTTTGTACAAGTGGAAGTCCACTTTTACTGTTAACATTTTGCCGGCTCGCAGGTATTTCCTGCAATACCCTGTGGATAAACAGTGGATAGACTGCTGTGTAAATGTCATTTTTTGTCATTATCTGTTTGTCATTCTTACATTACTATAAATTAAGCTTCTTGCTGCTTAAATTTTGCAGTGGCATGATCAGACACATGGGGGTAGGGAAGACTTCGAAGCTCACCTTGCCCGTCCAATAGTCCAAAAAGCTGGAACATGTCATGCAATGGAGTTTTAAATTCCTAGATAAAACAGCTTTCCTTCTTTCAAGTGGCAAACTTTCTAAGAAAGAGTCCTTGTTTACAAATTCCCTTCACACAGTTCATTACATTTAAATTTCTGTATTTTGTTCCTATTTGCCATATACAGGGTAGCTATGCTGAATAACACTAAAAATATCTCACTTTATGATATGCAAGTAAATACATACACTAGTGTGATCGCTTTGCTCCTTTGATCCAGGCATTGGATCTGATGCGTGGAATGGACATTGCTCTAGCATTTGAGCACCATGTTAATGATACACTTCTCTCACTTTCAAATGTTTATAGTAGGCAGATAGGTTTTTTGAATTGGTGATTGGCTTTATGTGTGCCCATCGTCCAACACCATCTTTATGAGGATGTCTTAGTGTTTGGAAAATCCCTGATTTGCCCAGAGCTATCATAGCCCTTGGCAGCCCAGCTGCATAACCCAGCTCACGTGGGCTCTTGGAGCTGCTGGCATGCAGCTCTGCAGCCGTGGAAGTAAAAAATAACTTTGCTTCCCTCCCACCACCTTTCTATCCCAGTGCAGAAGGAAGAAAAGGATATTTAATGCTGAAACTAGAGTTCAAGTAATAATAGCATTTTAGGAATAAATTATGAAGATACACATATTTCAGGCAGTTTCAACTTGCTCCTAAATTACAGCCTGTAGTACATCATTCCCCTACACACTTGATAGAAAAGTACTATGTTGAGCCTATGTATAAACTGAAATTTAACGTGTTCAAAAAGTAGCATAAATTAAAAGTACAGAACAAGCTGTTAAGACATTTGGGTTCATCTTGAAACCACCATTTTCTTTCAAGAAGTGCAGCATACTCCCAGGCATGCAGCAGTAGCTCCAAAAAACACTGTCCGCCAACATTCCAGCATTTATGGGTGTGCCTTAATGAAAAGGATTCTGCAGAAAAAGGAAACCTTTAGGAGAATCTTTAGAAGAAAAACATTGATTATATAAGGACACTACTACAAGTTCATATAGATTCAGAAAGAAAAGGAGTTGCTGATTGTAATTACATGACAGAATTTTAAGAAAACCAAGGAACTTAGTTGATGTGCCAAATTATGTTTTATATCAGCAGTTTGGAAAGAAAAACCTTGCCTTCAATCTATTGTTATTCTATCTCTAAATAATAATGGTACATCGAATGTCTGATATTGTCCATGGCTTATTTGAGGAACAAACTTCTACAAGAAATTGATTGGATGATGAGAGACAGAATTATGAGTTAAGTTTTATATTCACATATCATATTTTCCTACTGAGTGTATGGCATGCACAGAGAAAAGGTGTAACTATTTGTACTAATAAAACATGTCAATAGATTTCCTACGAGATACTTTTTCATGCTCTCCCAAATCAATCCTAAATGGTTCAAATGATATGTGATTTCTTAGAACATGTCTTAGGTGCTGGTTACAGTACGTTTACTCTGGAAAGGCAAAGAAATCCCACCTAAGGCTGTCATGCACTTTTGAAGTGTTTATTTGTGAGTATCCTTTTTGCTGATAGTACATATTCAAGTTGTCCTTTTGCCAGTTCATTTTCTCAACAGATTTTTCCTGCCTCTCAGTCTATATTGAGATTATCTTGCACTTCTTGTGTAGGACTAATACAGATCTACACACCATAGACTTGCGTGGATTATCAATGGAAACACAGTGTCTACTACACCTTGAAGTAAGTTGTCTCTCTCTTCATTGGTCTTTTTACAATCACATCTAGAAGATCACAGAGAGCTTTTGTCACAGTCCTTTTCTTGCCTTGGAAAAAAGCCTTCAGAGGTCCGCCCACCCGGCCTCGCTCCTATACTCTCCGTCCTGGAACAGTGTTTCAGTCTTGAAATAAAACACTTTGCATGAAATTATTTGCTTAAAACATACATGACATATATGGGTTGACACACTTGGAGCCACAGCTGCAAAATGAGATTAGACTTCGCTCCATAGAAACTACCAAGGTTGATTTTAAAGGAGTGTTGCAAGAGGCAAAAGTTTACTTTTCTAATGTAGAAAAATAAGAATAAAATTTATCTTTGCAATGGAGCTTACTTCGTAAAACCTTGTTAGGACAGAGATGTCCTTTTTCTAATTCATTTCTTGATGAAGTTGTGTCTCCTTTTCACAATTAAGTGTCTCTCAAATAAGTCAGATAGATCATAAATACAGAATCTATACATTTTAAGTGACAAAATAATCTATGACATTACCTGAATAACAGTGAAACTGAAGTGAAACCTGCTTCATGGTTTTTGGTAAATACATCACAGGCATGAAATTCAAGCACATCTTGAGCCCTTTGCACAGCACATAAGCACATGTACAGCTGTGGTCCAGCTCACTGCTTGATCCTCATGATAGATTCGTGGAGGACAAGCACAGAGACCAAGTGCTTTGGCTTCCCTCTCTCCCTGCTAGAGTATCTGATT
>VYZS01023765.1:0-32423 GCA_013400695.1 Neodrepanis coruscans
TACACAGGAATGTGTCCAGGTCTAGTGCGTCCACTGCACTGTTTCTCCTTTTATTCCTAAGCAAATTGTACACAAGCACCCATACATACCCTGCTACCCACTGTGCTAAGAAGATGTTCCCCCGTTACAGCAGCCCTTGTCCTTGGAGCCAAGATGGAAAAGGGGAAAGATTTCCAGTGTCTTTGGGTAAGTGGAAACAGCAGAGCCCTGCTTTTCTGAAACACACCTGACTGATAACCACAGGCAGCAGATGGGCCAGCACGGTGAATGGCAGTTACCTGTGGCAAAGGCCCTGTCCCACAGAACTCAGCCTGTGACAAGGAAGTGTGTGACAAGGGTAAGAGCACAGACCCTGGCTCAGTGCTGGCTGCACACACCTGCATGCACAGACCACAGCTGATGTGCAATACCTGGTGCTCTGAGGTTCTGCAACTTCAGCTGTGCCACAGAGGGAGGGGCAGCCTGCAGGACTCTGCAGCAGCACATCATCACGCAGCTGGCGAGGTGAGAAACACAAAGCAGATTCTCCCCCAGCTTCCTTCCCAGGCTGGTCCCTCAGATCACCTTCTTCTCTAGGAGTTGGCTCCTCAGCAGCAGGACCTGAGCAATCTACAGAACCCACATGGCTCACAGTTCCCCTTCACAGAGTAAGTACAGAAACTTAAGCTTTATTTTTCTATTGGCCAGCAACTTAAACTGGGTTAAAAAAACCAAAAAAACCAAAAGCAATGAATATTGTTACACAGAGAAAAAGTATAAAACAACTCAGTGGGCAAAAGCCAACTTACTGTTCATATCTCATTCTTCCTGGCCTCTCCCAACCCTGTACAACGTGTTTGAAAGGAATGGGCAAAGGCAGCTATGAAGAGAAGCTTAAGAAACTAGAAATATTGCTTCAAGCAACATGCTCAATATTTTCCTCTTAGTTAGTAGTCAATACTTGTTAAGGAACTTTTAGTATAAAACCAGAAATAATTTAGAGATTTCTCTTTTAGATCATTACACAATAATTTAGATTTCTTTCCTGTCTTTCCTACTGCTGTGGAACCAAGGATACACCTCAGTTCCTCCACCTCTCTCTTTGCGTTAGTCAAGGATTATTTCACGGGGCTGATGATGAGGGAGTCTCAGATTGACCTGCTCTGAATTTTAACATGTTGTCTTTTAGTGCCAACCCAAGATTTCTGCTCTGTGAACCAAAAACCCCACCCCTTTGGTGGTCTGGATGATTTTGCTTAGGTTAGCTGTCTTGCTGCCAGGGACACGGCTCAGCCAGCATTGCTAAAAGGCCAGGGAAGGGAATAAATTTGTTTATAGAAGTCTGAGCTTGTCTTCGCTGCTCAGAAACACCAAAATCCCATGGCCTGTACTGCTTCAGGAGTGTAACAGGCATACAAGGAAGGAGGGAACAAGACAAGAGGCACACAAGATCCCATGAATTCAGGCTAAGACCCTGCTGGCACCAAGTCCATGGCAGCAGTGACATCTGTGTCCTGTAGGTATCCAGGATCCCAATGCAGAGACAATGTTTAATTAAAACATATTCCTCTGCAGCAAACAGTTAACCCAGCTCTACCAATTTATCAAGTACACTGGGCCAGCTGGTTCAAACTGACTTTCCTGACCTTTTCAGCAGTAACCAGTAAAGTGGGCTTCTAGATAAGGCCGGAAAACCCTCAGCTGATTAAGGAGCTCTTTGGAGGATGATAGAACATTTGTATATACCCATTTCTGGCCCAAAGGAGAGAGATTCCAGGCCCAAGCCTCGAGATTTTAATTAGAAAAATCAAGCCAAGGACATCTCTCTACATATATGTAACAGATGAAGAAGGCATTTCCCCTTCTAAACAGGCCAAAGGGGAGCAAGGTATGCCAGCCCCATAAACTGACCAACCAAACCTCAGGAGGGGATAGGTAGGAGGAAACAAAGTATTCTCACTCATGCTAGAAGCCACTCAATAAAATAGACTAGACCCAAAAGAATTAGAACATAGTCCATTGTCTTTGCTTCAGAATCAGTAGGAAGCAAAAGGCCTCTTGTGGCTTCTAATGGCACTGTGTTGGGGAAAGCTTCAAGGAAGAGGAGGAATTGCTAAGAAATCCTAAGGCACCCATATCTTGCAACATGAGAGTCATGACTAGGTTTCAGCTGCACCAAGCTGTGCTCCCAGTCAGGAGGACAAGTAGCTCCTGCCCCAAGCAGTCAGGCAGGCATCTTCTCAGGTGGAGAACAGCTCCATTTGGAGACTGGTGCACTCCTGGGAGGAGGGAGAGAAATCTTCCATGTATGAGAAACTCAGCTCTGGCTCCAGCTCAGTGCAGAACCATCATCTGTCCTCACAGTCAATGCCCCATGCTGCTGAGCCACTTCTCAGAAAGCAAACCATAATTCTTGTACAGCATCCTGATAGCTTCATGTTGGTTCAGGAAATGCCTCAAGAGAAATGGCCTTGGATAAATCTTGCTTCATAGCTGTATCAAGGGACTGTTTTGCTAAAGCTTCTAGCAGAAGATCCACAGCTCTTTTGTTTCTTGACACAGAAGAGGACCCACTGAGCTCCTGGCTGCCTTGTACACAACAAGGAGGGTGACTCTCCCCTCCGCAGGGGCAGGTAAGGCGGTGCATGGTTCTAAAGGCATTTAATTACAGAGCCAAGTCTTCAGGTTACAGACATTTTGGTGGTGGTGGTGGTGGAGAGTGGTCAGGTTGGCAGGTACTAAGGGAAGTGGCAGAAGGGGAGCAACAGAGCTCTCACAGCTATTAATATGGTTCTGACTTTAAACTCTTGTACAAGCAGCAGGTGAAAATCATTCCAAAGATCTACAGAGTGTAAAGAGAAGACAGAAATATATGAAAAAACAGAATGGATGCAGTGGAAGCAGCAACTTGCAAAATAACAGTCTGGACCCATACTGGAGTGGCAGCCAACTCCTACCTAGGGATACCACACTCCAGACTGCAATAGGCAGCAGTAGTGAACATGATCTGTGCTAATCCTTGTAATTAACCACCAGTAGTTTCCTAGGGTGTAATTTGGCTCCTGCCAGAACAAAGAGGAAGATAAGCAACTCCCAGACACTTCTGCATCAGGAAAAAAAAATATCTTGTGCTCTCCCTTCTAAAATGGGAGCTAGGGGGCATCCATATCCTACCTCTTTATTCATCAACCACTCCAAAATAATTGCAGACCCACAGGGCAGTTATTCAGTATGACACAGCTGAGGGAGAAACTCTGGATGACTTAAAAGAATCCTGAGGATGTGGAGTAGGAAGGTCCCTCCTGTGGAGCGGCTCCCCAGCCGTGACGGCAGATGGCCACACGAGGGCTCCCTGGGGCTGCCGAGCCACTGCCACGGCTGCCACAGCCCGTCCCATGGCCCTGGAGCGGAACTGTCCCCCTGACCCTGCTGGGTACACACTGCCACCTGCAGGGAATTTACCACACTGGCAGAAAAGGCTTTTGCTCTGGAGCTGGTGAATCCTCGAAGTACCTGGGACCTTCTCCTTGCTAGGCAGCAAAGAGCAGTACACCACCCGATTTTTTTTTCCATCCCTCAGCTCAGGGGTTCCTTAAACTCCATTCAGCCCTTTTACCTGCACACAAGCAATGCTGATCCCCACTGCCCCAATAATTTTCAGATGCTCTTGAATGAAGTTTTCCAGCTTGGTAATGCAACCGCTCTGCAGGGTGAAAGGAGGGACAAGGAAAGTCAGCTTCATTTTAATCTCTTGTTTACTTTCATCCAATGGCTGCAACCCATGAAAGCGATAGTCTAGAAAGTGTTGTCTGTGAGCAACCTCTTCCCCCAGTATCACTAGAAAATTGACACAGATGATGTGAACTGCATCATGTTTTGAACTGCTCTGAACCAACAGGCTCAGGAACCACTCAGGTTTGTTCAGGTGGCTGCTAGCTGGGCAGGAGAAATGCAGAACCACCTGCCATATCACACAGAGAGTGTGCCATTCTTCTCTCAGATACACAGAAAAAGATTCCCTCGCTTGCTGCCTAGCACATGTCTGGAGGGGATATTTACTCCTGTCAAGCCCAAAGGCCAAGGAAATGCTACTGAGTGGGTGCACTCTAAGAACTCTAACAGAACAGGAACCTTTTAAAAATAAATTCTTCCCACGGCTGTTTACGACAGCAGCAAGTTCCAGTGTGAATCTGGAAAGCCAGGCTCTGGCTGCCTCTGCCTTGCAACTGCATCCTTGGATGGCAGTATGACCTTTCCCTCCCTGTTTCAAGTCCAAGGTTCTATTGTCAGAAGGCAAAATTAAATCAGTAAGAGCATTGTCTGTTGCTTTGTTTTTTGGTTGTTTGCGGGTTTTGTTTGGTTTTTGGTTTAGGGTTTTTTCCCTTTAAATAACTAAACTGTTTAACTCTTGAGGCAGGTTTTCCCTGGTAACATCAGGGGGATTTATTGCGTAGGCTACAGTAGTAGCCTACACATCCAAGGATGCTGGGGGCCCTCCTGCCCCAGGAGCTTACAGTGAACACAGACACCTACACACATGCAGGCAGAAGGAAAGAGTGAGCACACTTCCCCATACACTGTAGATCAAATCCTATCTCAGTCAAGGACCAAAAGTATCTCCATTTGCACATCACTGGGTAATTCCAACCACAGGAAACACACTGTGTCAAATATAAGACTTGCATCCAAAATCTCTTGCCAGAACTAGCACCCTCTCCCACCTCCCCCATCATTAACTTACTCAGTGGTAAACACATTATTTTTCTCTATAGCTACATATAAAATCATAGCCTAGATGGCTGAATGCAAACTATAGAAATGAATTCTGCTTTCTAAGGAATGTTATTGACTTTGTAGCCTACTGGCAGTTTGCAGCAATAACCCAACAGCATCACTCCCTGCCCACCCTCTTTACATACTTTGTGACAGGTGGCTCTGAACCCCTTTTGCTCTTTACCTCCTTGTAGATGTTGGAAGGATGGTCTCTTCGGCCACACAGGTCAGTTATTGTCTTACAGCAGCTGTCTGGGACCTTCCGTCCACTGGCCTCTGGAGATTTGATCCACAGGCTGTCGGCCCAGTCCGTGTAGTTATTGCTCCCACAGCACTTGAACTGTACACAGAGAGAGCAAAGGCTGAGCCTGCAACCTCCTTCTCCCTCCAGTCTCTCATGCCAAGTCCTGGACTTCACCCTCCTTTGCAGAGACTCCAGCTATCTCATGAGTTTGGGTTTTTTAGGCTACTATAATTATTAGCTACTTCTGTGTTAAAAATCCCCCAGATGGCCATTAAATAGGTTGATCTATCCTTCAGCAGCTGTGATTTTTGGTTACTACTGGGATGAACTGTAACCAGAGTGCACCTGCAGCTGCCTCAGCTCTTAACCACTGGACTGGAGAGCATTAATGACAGCAATTACCAGATACTATCCCAAAGGCACCTGCTATGGCAGTATGCGTATAGCAGGTCCTGTGCTCTTAAAGTTTTTCCTGTGGGAAAACCTGTCAGAACTGTTGGCAGTCCTAACCTGAACCACCCCTGAGCCAGGCACAGCAAGAAACAGGGGCACAAGACCTCTTCTTGCATTACATCTTGCTCTCTAGAGTACTGAGAAGCTTAATGAAAAACATCAGCAATTTCTCCAAAGCTTTGAACTGTGAATTAGAAACAGCTGTCAGAGTGACTTTGCAGCTCCAATTCACTGGGAGTAGTTCAGATGTAGTTTCCCCAGTGCTGCTGCAATTTAATAACCACACCATGCAATTCTGCCAGTTGCATGGCAGAGGCCCTGCACCTCACCCAAGTTTGTCTTGAATCAAGACAAGCAGAACACGCACTCAGCATAAAGAAGAAGTATCTGTAGGTTGGTGTCAAGAGATGCCTTTTGTGTGCTTATTTTAAGCCCTGCAATTGCATTAATTCTCTTTGCCTGCGGAGATGCTCACCTCCTGCTGCAGTTTGTCTACTGCACTGGTAACACTCTCTTCTCCCTCCCTCCGGTACTTCTGGGTCATGGTGTTCTTCAAATTTTGCTTCAGCTCCATGCTCAGCTGAATGGAAGAGACAAGTGGGAAAAAATCACTAGGCAAATTCACTCCTTGGTGCAACCCTAAGCCTGCCATGTTTCATTGCCTTTGCTCCAAGACGAGAGCAGAGAACCCACTGGATGCTACTGCTTCCTTCAAGATCATCCTCCAAGGTTGGACTGGACAGGCTTACAATGTTTACAGATCATGCCTCTGTTTTAATAATTGGAAGGAGGTGCTTTGAGCCCAAATTTCAGCCATCCCCATATGGCTTCTCACCTTGAACATATAAAAGATTGCCAAGACATGCCTGCACCGAAAGGGAATATAAAACTGTGCCTGCATAAATATGAATATGCCTGTGAGACCATGTGCAGTCTTCTCCTTCTAAAGCTTGTGACAAAATACTAAAACCCAAGTCACTCTGTCCAGGAGTAGGAGGAAATCAGAGTCCTTGGCATGCTGGACTGAAGCCATATACTCTGAATACCTCTTGTATCAGCTTCAAAAAGGATGCCACAGGAGGGAATTAAGTGCATGATTACCAAAGTACTGCAAGGCCTTCCTTGAGAATGGAGAGATGAATTCTGAATTTGCAAGAGCAGAATTTGTAGAAACTTCATTATAAACCACTGATATGTTCAGGTGATTGGATTCCAATATCTATTCCTGTGAAGACTCTTTTAATCTAGCTGTATACTTCTTACCCTTCCTGGTGACAGACAAAAAGTGACGAAGAGCTGCATTTTATTATTTTTTTCTTGCAGTAACACTGCTTCAGTCCAACACCTTTGAAATTCCAAGTTTCTATACTGATAAACAACATCCACATGCATTTCAGATGGAGCAAATGAAGGAAACACGTAAGTACCCTCTCTATGCACCTTTTATTTTACACATTAAGTAGTAAATGAGAGGTCAAACATCTGGTTATGTTGAACTGTGCAAAATACAGCCTCGAGTTTATTCTCTCTTTGAAACACTGTTTTTTCCAAGCTCTTATGTCAAATGGGGACAACACCTATCTCACAGGGATGGTATAAGAGGCCTTATTCATGAATATTTGTAAAATGCTTTGAGATCCTGGGCTGGGAAGCTCTATGGAAACCCAAAGGACTTAGCATAACAAAAAGAAAGGAATAGGTTCAGCAACTGGAAGGCAAAGGCAAATAAAGAGTAGAGTCCAATGGCAGAATTATTACTTGGGAGAAAAGCAGTTACCTGTGGGCTCATGGGGAAGAACTGCAGCACGGAACAGAAATAACAAAACAACCAGTTTAGACAGACACGTGCAAACTTTAACACCAAAGCAAGGGCTGAAATAAAAACAGTGGGAAACAGAGCAAGCAGCCTGCAAACCAAGAGATCAAGGGTACTTATCAGCCAGAGGGCAAGGGGAAGTGCAGTTATTGATCAGAGACATGCTCAAGTAATCTGAAGTACCCAAGAGTACAGTTCCAAATAAGCTGTTCCTTAATTTAAGGATCAACTCCTCTTTGTCCATATGTCCATATGTCACATATGAAACTCATGCCTTTGCAGAGATGGATGGACAGACCCCGGCTTCTTGACATGCTTGCCAGGATTCATCTTTTCCTGTGCACACTCATAACCCCATATCCCTCCTGGCAGGAGTCAGCACAGTTCTTTGGCTCTTCACAAATCAGCAGTGCCCATCTTAGCAAGGAAAAGCACAGAAGGCCCAAGAGAAAAAGGAATGGCAAGGAATTCTGGCAGTGAAGCCAACAAGATGGAAAGTTCAGCTGCTTTTCAGACAGCCACTTGATAACAATCCTAATTTGCCATTTCCAATCAATTTCCAGACATGAGAGCAACTTCACAGGTTGTTAGTGCCTTGGTGGTTAAATTCCCTTTGAAAATGAAGTGATTACTTCAGCCTCTGCTCTCAGCAACTGCAAGAAGTGCGAGGCTAGACCTGCAGCTGTTGGAAGCCTGTGCTCTTTCTTTAGCCCCTCAGCTGGGCTGGTTAAGTAAAGCTCTCAAAAACTTCTTGACCTGAAAGGACCTCTCAGCTGGACAATTCTTTATCTTTGCCAGTTCAAAGCACAGCAGGTAGCTTGCTGGATACAGCAGGAACTGGTCTTATGTCCTGAACATTCCAAATGGCACTAACATGGTTTCAGTTGCTTGCACTACACCTTGAAGGTGTTAGGAGAGTTTCTAGATTTACACAGCCTCAGAAATTGTCTTCTACAGGGCTCTTCAGAAAAACAGCACACAAAGGTGCACTGCAGGAAGTAGCTGGGCAGCAGGGCTGAGCAGCCTCCCTAGAACAACCACTGCCACTCTGCCAAAACTTGTAAATCATCCAAGGTTTTCTGTATGGAGAAGGGAGTGAGCACAGACACGCAAAAAGGTGAACCACAACCAGACCTAGGTCTCAAGCCTCCAAGGCCAATTTTGGCTGGAAAAAAAGGATGACTTTCCTTCTCTCATTCAAGGACTTCAAGGACTAGTGTTAACTCACCTGCTGGTAGTAGATATAGGCCAGGATTCCAGCAATAATCTCAAGGAGAAAGATGCACAGCAACAATATGAAGTACTGTAAAATAATAGGAAAAACAGGACATTAGAACAGAACATAAGGAGATGCTGTGAGCCAGCTTTTCATTAGCTAGTAAAATGCCTGACTCCGTCTTCATCAATCTTTCCTCAGCAGTGTTCAAAGGCAGAGCTGGGATTAAGACCTTAATAGGCTAGGAAAGGAACAATCCCACAGGTTAAAAAAAACACTAAACCACAGGATAATTAAAGTCAAGCAGTAGCAAGTGTGAGTTTAACTTACAGAGCCAGAGTGATATAGAGAATGGAAAAGTGCAGGCAACTGAGGTAAGATCAGTATATAAAAGAAAGTGGTTGCTGTATAACCTGATGACTACACTCACTATCACAGAAAACATGACTCTGACATCAATACAAAAAAAAGTTTTGCTTGTTTTGATATTGTTTAGGGCATTCCACAAGTTACTAAGGTGCAACGTATGTTGTAATAAGGATTCAATAAAACCACAAAGGGCTCACTTCACCAAGGATACAGCAGAACCTAAGCATAAGCCATGGGTCATAGATTTATGTTCCCAGAGGCTGAGGGGCACTATTGAAGCAGAGGGACACTATTGAAGCAGAGGGACTTTAGGACTGATTCACACTCAGGACTGTGACTATACATTCTGCTGAACTGGTATCTAGAGCCAAAAGCTCAGTATCTCAAAACCAAGCAAGAAAAACTCTTAGAAGACTAACAGAGAACATGACTATTTCTTAAAACAGGTTAATGGCAGTGACACGGAAAGGGATATGCCCTGCTTACCAGAAGGAGAATCATAAGGACAGTACAGAAAACTGTTTGGGAGGCCTGTTCCTATGCACAGGTAGCAAAGCCAAACACATGAGGAATACGTGTACTTCAATAAAAGGACCGGGCAGGTCTGATGACACAGGGTGCTGTGGCCACTATCTCCTTAGAGTCCAAGACAGATTTTCAGGGAAAAGCCCTGTCTTAAGAAAGGTGCCTCTGGTCACCAATGAACAGCTTCTTTACAGATCCAGCCTGTTCTAGGACTCCTATTAAATTCAGCTTTCAGTAGATAAAGCTGAACAGATACCAGTTCCAGCCGTAACAAGAACCTCACACTAAGTCCTGAGGAGGCCAGCTCTTACAGGGACAGAACCAGCAAATTATCTCCTATTTTCTGTTTTACCCCTGAACTTAAGAAAGTCTGTTCCCAAGTCACGATGCAAATGGCTCTCCACAAATGTAACTGGACATCAAATCATCTCTCCCTTCACAAAGGATAGTGAAGGCCTGGACACAGCAAGGTGTCCTACAGAGCAAAGATGCCTTCTGTTGCATGAGGTTTACAGTCCCAGGTGCACTCTTTTCTCCAAGTATTTCCCAGCCCCTTTTGCAGGAGTAAAATGACAAACACACAGGCTTCCTCTTTCACCCCGTTGGGACTCGGCAGCTGCGAAGGACAGACAGCTGCATTTTATCTGCAGACACAGCTTTAATCTGATCACACAATCTCAGTCTTTCACTCCCCAGCTCCACACTCTCCCCCTCCACCCCAGGCCATCACTGACCATCTCTGCAGCCTGTACAAGATACCCATTCATACCAGGGGAATGAGTCACACAGTGGAGAGCAGGATAGTTAAAGACTGGTCACAACACTCACACGGGGTTGAAAGGGGGCAAGAAAGGGTTGGCATGCCTTGACACAACACTGCCTCTCTTTTCTAAGAACCTAGTTATGCCTTAACTGCTCTGACATCATCTCTCTGCCAAGGAGGGAGCAGCAGGATGGCAGGATGCTGAGAACAACCAAAGAACAGGAAAGCTTATTTATTTCTCCCTGCTCTGTGTAATATCAGAGTCACTCAGGTAGAGCTGAAGTTGTGTCATCACAAGCTCTGCTCATTGTACTGGCTTACAGTGGTTAGAAACAAACATGTATCCAGCAGACCGTAAACAATTTGAGTCACAAGGCCCTTGTAAAACCTTGTGAGGAAGGTTAGTGCATCTACCACCCATGACTCCAACCTGTCTCTGTTGATACACTCCACCATCTCAGTCTTATTGTTCCCTGAGGGCCACTTCCAAGTATCATTCTGATAGAGGGGAGCAGCAGCTTTCACTATGGACACACACAGAGCACAGGGCTGCTTTGCCTGCTCTTTATCCATAGCTGCAGGGCTTTCTTAGAGGTCTGCTATGGGAGGAGTAGGCAGCTCTGGCATGGAACTGTAGGGACATGCCCTACTTGCTTCCCAAGTCAGAAATGTGTGATTACCCAAAGGTTTATAGCAGACACAAGCCGGGACCTGGGTGGGCTCTGGGCAAAATTTACTTTTGCTCTGGCTCCAAGACAGAGTCAGGGCTATCTGGTGTCTCCTCGAGATCTACAGGGTCCAAACTGCTTCCATCCAGCTTCAAGTGCTTGAGTGAAATACCAACCATTAGTGAGTTTTCTCTGAATAACTCAAAAAAATGGTTCAACCCACTAAAAATCCAAACAATTCTGAAGGCATCTTTCTATTATCTGACAGAGAGATATATAGGAAGTATACTACTAAATCAGCAACCTCACTTCAGTGGGAGGGCTCCAAGCTGAAATGCAGGAGGAAGAGAAACCATAACCTATGTGTCTTCCCTTCTCCCTGTCCAAGGTAACTGACTAGAAGAAGCAGTTTGAAGGGCCAAGCCCGAAGAAAGCTATCTTCTCTCTTTACAGCAAAGGTATATTTGATGGGTCTTTTCTTGAGATACCTGCTTGCATCTTGATTGACGCATAACATAGTAGTGGTCCATGTGCTTGTGAAGAGCTGGACTGCAGCATCACAGCCAGTCCAGCTGCAGATCCACTGCCATGCCTGCTCATGGAGCCAGGGAAACTCCACACCTACTGCCCAAGCCTCAGCACAGCACCCAGTTAACGAAGGCAAATAAGCAATGACATTAAAAGTAGCACAGCTGTGAGTGATCAGCAATGAAATACTGTAGAAAGCCTTGAAGTGGGCCCATAAAACATCTGGTTACATAGAAGTCAGCAAAAAAATTCACAACTTCCTAAGCCTTCAGCAGAAAAACAAACTAAAAACCAAATACACATTTTAAAAACAGCAACCAAAGCTGTCAAAAATCGATTTTTAAAAGCACCAATAAGGCACTGGGGAGTGCTGCTTATACCACTCCCTCCCATATTTACAGGGATCTCTTGTACAGAGAAAAATTGAGACCAGCTGGTACAGACCCGGGGGTGACTGTGAAGCTGTTAGGATTACTGTCTGAGCTCAGAGCTGGCAAAGGCCCCCAGCCAGGCTCACCCAGCCCTGGCAAGCACAGCCCTATCTCAGATTACTCATGGCAACCAAAGCAGAGCAGAGGCAAGAAGAGACAATAGGCCCGTCACGACCTGCCACTCCGAAAGGACCAGTGGTGTAAGGAGACAGAATGACCTGTTGTTCCCAAGAGACAATTATTAGTTTTCTATGGCAGAGTAACAAAGAAAACCCCACTGGATTCTCATACGTAGCTTCTGGCTGAGGGAAAAAGACAAAGGGAGATCTTCCTGGCATGGAGAGCAAGTGAAGCAAGGCCAAACCAGACTGCTGCAGACCGGAGCCTAATGAACAAGCATCAGCAGTGCACTCACTGTGTCCCCTCTATATTTTATTTTCCCTTCCTGCCCTACTCTGCCTCTCACAGGAATTATCAGGTCTTCACAGCAGTGGTACAAGCACCAGGTTTGCTCAGAACTCCTACTTCTGCTCCTCTATCCAAACAAAAGAGGACAAATGGGACAGTCAAGTGAACGAGGATTTGCAAAGGAAGGAGCTGATGAAGAGCCACTGAAACGTCTTTTTCTGTACCTGTGAAAACCAAGAGCCACTGATTGTTATTTCAGTCACTGCTCTCACCACTGTAGCCCAGACACTAAAATGAACTGCTGCTGCACTCCAGAGTGAATGGGAGATTTGAGAGGGAGGGAGCAAAACAGAAGCCTCAGGGCTGCTGAAAAACTTCAGTGTAGGTGGGTGAGAAGGGAGCTCAGGAAATAACACAGAGAAAGGTGTAAAAGATGCAGAAGGTTATCAAAAGAGTATGGCTTTTATTTTGTGGAAGCAAAACTGGAAGAATTCTTTTGCGACTACAGAAAATATTGGAAATGTTGTGATTTTTGACAAAAAAATGAGAGAGTATATTAATCTGGCTTGAACCTACTGTCATTAAAAGCTAGTTTTGTTACAGATCTCTCACATTTTGCTCTTTCTTCCTGTTTTCCAAAGGAGAATATGGGATGGGTAGGGAAAAAGGAAGAGACAAAAGCCACAAGATTTTGAATAGTTTCAAACAGATATTCTTACACAAAGCACAGGTTTCACAACTATACTTTGTACTTTTGAACCATGCAGCACATTCTTTGTGTGGATGAAAGGAAATGCTCTGCAGTAAAACCTGCCCCCTGGGACAAGGACAGCACTGCTGTCAGGGAGGCCTCAGTGATGTTTAGTCTAGGAAAAACAAATGAGGTTGGTGCACAACAAAACAGTTCCCCCAAACAAAACAACCAAGCAAAACTTACCACTCTTAGCAAATTCCGACGCTCTTTGAAGGTGGCACAGCAACCAAGGATGCCAGTAACCATGACCACCACCCCAGCCACCACCAGAATATAAGCAGTTGCAGAATATGTGCTGGAGGAGAGGAGGCTGATGTAGTCACTCTTCTCAGCGAGGGTCCAGGTGCCCACTGCCATCACGGCCCCGCCAGCCAGCTGTGTAGGGAGAGAAGCAAGCAAATGAAGGACATCTGATGCATGAACTTCATCACCACCGAGAGCAACTGAACAGAGACACCAGGATGTGCCCCAGCTCCATAAGCTGAGCCAAATATGATCTACATTAACTGATGACTCCCATAGGTCTCACTGGGAATGGCAGCAGGCCACAGTGCACTGGGAAGGGCTGAGCTTCATGGCATCCAGTTTAGCACCCCAGGCAGCCTGAAAGAGAAGCTATCTGAACCATCTACCTGTGCACAGCGATTCATATCCAGACTGGAGGCTTCTCAAACATAGCCACACTTGGTTCTGGGCAAATAAAAAATGTCATATCTATTTGACCAGCCTGACTGGTTAAACTCTAAGCCTTGCAGCAAATGAACAGAGAAGCCAACCACACTCCTAGTAGCCCCCTTTCTCTTTGCAAGCTTTGTTTCCAGAGGGTTTTACACAGCTTCTAGTAAGCTCAGACAGTTTTTCTTAAAGATCTGATTTGGACACTCCAATGTTCTGTCCCATGCACAGAAGTAAAACACAATCCTTTGGCATCAGTAACTTTTCCAATGGAAAGCATGACTCTAGGAAACTCTAGTGCAGACCAGCTGCAAGCTGTGTGTTGTCCTGGCAGTGAAGTGGGACAGCTAGAGCACTGACTCCCTCTGCCATTTTGAGAGAAGGAATGGCGAGACAATGGAACCCTTAGGATCCCAGAAAAAGTAAGCCAGGTGAAAAAGCATATCTTATTTTCAGGCTCCCTGTTATTTTCTGTATTTGGCAAAACGGCATAGGAACAACCACAGACAGTGTCAAACTACAACTTCTGCACCTGACACCGAAACTGCAGTGCCATCTCAGTGCCTCTGAAATAGAACGAAGTGCCTTACCCAGAAAAAGAAGTTGAAGATGAACAGCAGGTACTTCAGACAGATAGTCCCACATGTTTCCTTCTTTTCTGTATACTCACGCATCTTTCTGGCTCAGAAAGTTCCTGGGGGGGGTGGGAAAAATTAGAAAATCTTGAGTCAGTCATCCATCACATCACTTCTTCCAAAAGGCCAGGGTTACTATTCTCCTCCTGCAAGAACTATCTCTTCCACTCTTCTGCTAAAGTAAGCCAGTTAACAAGCCATTCAACTGACTTCATGGGCTGGGACACATGCATGTGGCCTTCCTGTACTGCCTTCATCCTCCTCTTCTTTCCCCATCTTGCTATCACTTCTGGAGACTCATTTTCCTTTAGATTGATACTTGCAGTGGAATGATCATACCTACTGACCAACACTATATTGTGGGAACTTCAGCAGAGGTCATGTTCACTTCTTATTTGAACTGAAATAAATGCAATCCCAGACCTCTTCTCCAGAAATTCTGGTCTGGCTCCTGACTACAGCCTGTAACTATCGCTCTGAAGGCAGCAACAGACACCTCTGTCTTTGATATCTATGGAATAATCTGTCTCCAAAGAACATTATTTTCTTTCTGGTATTAGTTACAAATGCCTTAAATAAATTCTTATCTAAGTTTGAGCTATTTTTAATCTTTACAACTGGTAACTGGGAATGTATTTGTTACAAGTTCAAATGTCCTATCCTTTTTGAACCCCAGCAGTGTGTTCAAGTAATTCATTCTGTTCTTCACTGCTTATTCCTCATGGCCCTTGTCACTGGCTAGCTGTTTCCCAGGGTGTCTGTCCCAGATACCAGGAGGAAGAAACATAACCAGTGGCTTCAGATGATCTGACAGTGTAAAACACCCTTGGACAACGAATGGCAGTTCATTGTGAATCAGCCCCTGTGTTACAGATCTGCTGCTCTTGAGCAGGTTTCTCAGGAGTAGGTCTGCAGCAAGCACTGCTCCATGTCACTGCACTGTCTGTTGTTCAGACTCAGAAGGTCTGCACTTACCACTGCCTGACCAGGCAGACAGGACAGAGCACTGCCCAGAGTACCACTGCAGGCATCATCTGGGTGAGGCAGATGCAGAAGTGCAATCAAATCCACACCATCTGCATTCAGTTAAAAAGCCATCTCTTTCCTCCCCCAGCAGCCAGCAGGGAATGATGCAAACATTGTGAACCCACATCAGAACAAAATGTTTTCCTAAAACAGTAATTTCCCTGGAAGCAGGCAGGCAAGCAGCCTCTCCATTTTTTCAGAGGCATCGAGTTCATGCTTACTTAAATTACCAAACCTCTTCCCAAAAGTGATGTAAGCACTCTCCAAGGACCCACTGCAGCTGCAACCCAGCCATGCAGGACAGACAGATCTACCTTAGCAAAAAACCTGACAGCAAAGAAAGTGAGCAATGGGTATGCACAGCCAGGCTGCACATCAGGCGATTGTCAGTATTATTTCTGCCACAACACTGCTAAGCTCTGGCTTTAGAGCCAGATCAACCTAGACTGAGAAGAGAAGCTACGCATCCCGCAGCATCATTGTATTTTATTTGCAGGAAATTATTTCCTTTTGCTTCATGCCAGCCCACTCAAAAACCCCAGCCAAGCTTTAGAAACTAACAAATGAAGCTAATAGGGAGGGCAAGGGTGAGAACATGACAGCAGCCCCACCCATGCCTGTTCCCCATCACCATTTCACAAGAAAACATTTTTCTCTAGAATAACATCTGGCAACAGCAGTTGGCAGCAGAAGGCTGTTTCACCAGCAAAGGGAGCAGCTCTGAGATGGTGGCACAGATCAAGGAGAACAACTCTTCAGAGTTATCTACTGAAGAGATCAGAACCTCCAGCAATGCTCAGGTTAATTACCACATTGCAGCACAAAAGGGCCTGGGGCAGTGGGAAGGAATGGATGCTGCTGGTACTGTATGCACTGAACAGACTTGCAAATTCTTGATGAGAAGACACCTCATGAGCACAATATTCACGGAAGGTGATAGATTTACAGCTTCCAGAGGCTTTGCTTAGCCACAGAACAAAAATGGCAGCAGCAAGGCAGGCTCCCACAGCCACACACACCTGCACAACCCAAAACAGATACTTCAGCCCAGACCTGAGAGATGTCCACTAGTACCAGGTCTTTCTCCTACCCCTTCTCACATCAGGGCTATAAACCGAAGAACAATCACTACAGGTTTGCAGAGAATGACCCTGGTTCCTATCAGTGCTAGCCAGGGGACAGTAACAATGCTTACTGTCCTTGGGCTAGCTCCTTAGCCCAGTTATCCTTTTGCTCCCAAGGATTTTAGGAACCTTCCTTCCTTCCCCTCAATATATGTCCCTCGCCAAAAAAAATTTAAAAAAAAGGCAACTACAGGTATTTCCACACATTGCCACAGTGCAGATGCTGGGCCCTAGCAAAGGATATTTTTTTCCTCCTCTGATCCAAGAGCACAGAAATCCCAGTCACAGCTGCATCTTTTTCAGGGTCAGGCAGAGACACACAGCTTAGACTGCACTTGCACTCAAATGACAGTCTGAAATATCCCCCAAGACTGCAGGTCCTGCTGCCCCCAATGCTTTGTACAGACCCTTCAGGCAGATCAGCTTTGCTGCCGGCAGGAGAGGATCTGCCTGTTTCCAGAAAGCTGGCAGGGAACAGCTGCAGGTTTATAAAGCAAGGTGATTCAACAGGGGTGGCAGGCCATGAATCAGAAAGCAATCGGGGCTGTCTCCTCTATGATCTATCCTTCCTAGCCAGGAGCAGAGCTGATGGCACTGGCTGCCTCTGCATTGCTTAACGACTCACCCAGCCACTATTCAGGGAAACACAGGTCTTGCTAGACCCTCCTTTTGGAAGTCACATGTGCTCCTTGCCTCAAACAGAGCGGGCCTGCTGCCCCCCATCATCTGGAGAGACAGCCTTAGGGAGGTATCCCGGTCTTCAGGGAAAACAAGTGAGGGCAGGAGACTACAGTGAAACACCTTTCCCAAAGAGTTCAGGCAGTGGAGAGGGGAGCCACAATGTGCCTTCCAGGCTCACGGTGACTACGGGCTCTGAACTTCATGGTCCCAAAGAGCACAGAGATGTTGGTCTGTGCCACAGCATTGGGATGAATATAGGGAGGGCAACATTTTGAATCCACTCACATAACCAGGGTCTCTTGCCTTCAGTCATCTTTGTAACAGACTCTCAGAAGTGATATGAATCACTATTGAAACCAGATGAGAAGCAGCAACAGTAATTAACACATTTTATTTTAAAACTCTGAGGCAAAGATCTACTCTGAATCACATTGTAATTAAGAGTGAGCTCTCCAGTGAACAGAAAACAACAAGCTATGCCACAGGCATATTTTACAAATACATAAAAACATATTAATTAAACATGAGTTTCATAATGGGAAACACTTTGCTAACCGAGAAAGTGGTTAGAAGACTAAAACCACTTCCATAATGAAGTTCATTTGGTCCAGTCTGACAGACAGTAGCTTCATCAACAAGTTCAATTTAAGCAAGCAACTGTGAAATACAGGCTGTGAAATTTAGCCATACATAAAAATACCTCAAAAGAGCTATTTTTACTGAATTCATCAAAATCAACAATAGACTCCTGCTATGCCCACATACATTGCAATGTAAGTGACAAGGAGAAATAATCCTCTAAGGAGAACAAAATGCACCAAGCTGGGAGGAAAAAACAAGGACAAACTCAGTATGACAGAACCTGTAGATGAAAAGGAGGGGTAATAGTTTGAAGATAAATTCAAGAAACTGGATTGAATCCGGCTTTTCACTCTGACACAAACTTTGTGCAAGGACTTGGGCAAGTGCCTTAGTCCCACCCTTGCCGCCACTCTTTTTCCCCCAGTGCAAGGCCCTCATCTTTCTCTAAACCCAGTGACATTATAAGGATCTGCACTGAGAAACCATGCTGAGGGAGGAATGCCATCTGTGAGGCATGACAGGCTCCAGGTGCCTGGCAAACTGGCAAAAGTCCTACCAACACAATTTCACTGACTCAAAAGTGCTTTTGCCAAGACAGATACTTCAGCCAGCGAACTGGATAAAACCTCTTTTGGTGTTAGCAAAATACATACTTATAAGGGCTATCTGGTAAAGCAATTCTGGCAATTTTTTATGAGGCTTGCTAACTCAAATACATCAGAGATTGAGTGACACTAGCAATGAAGTACAAGAGAATGGAGTAATAGTAAAGCATCTACATCAAGAGCAAGGAGCAAAGGATGACCTACCTACACGAACACCTCAAAAAACAAAAAAGATAGAGTGAGCTCATCCTGTCCTGTCTGACTGACAGGCACAACCTCCTACCTGGGGTAAGAATATACAGTGCATGACTGCCAGGCAAGGCTGGGATCACTTCAAGAGTGAAACCGATTTTCTTGGACTCTCATCCTACTGACATTGAGCCCTTAGGACAAATTGGACGACAGAACACTCACCAGAAGTTGAGCAGTTTGACAGTTCTGGGTGTTGAGCACTTGGTAACACAAGCACTGCACAAACAGCTGTTCTGTTGTGCTAAGCCACCGAAAATTTCAATGGCAGGACTTGCTCTGGGTGTCCCACAGCACACCACTGTATTTTCATTTGCAGGCCCAAAGGCACATCCAGGCCCAGGCCCACATCCACATTCCAGTGCAGAAAGCACCACACACACACACACACACACACATACACACACACACACTCTCCTGCTGGCGAGACATTAATTTAGTCATCCCAGACATTGCTTGGTACATTTGCCTCAACATGCACAGTAACAGTACTTAATTAAACAGGAAAGCCAGGCCTGCAGGCTTTTTCTGCACAACCTGCCCTAAAGCAGCATCTGACAGATGGGCAAGAAACAATGCCAAAGCAAATGAAATAGCTCCCAGGTCATTAAAAGCATCATTATTTTTAAGTATTGATTTTTGAGTGATAGCCAGAAAATTGGTATCCAACACATCAGCGGTATCTATTTCATAGATAACTTGCATGCCAGAAGTTAGAGAACTTCTAACATCCTTGCCAGCAAACACAAGAAGAAAGACTTGCTGCTAGAAAAGCAGCACCCCAAAGGGTACAAGCCCTCCTGCAGTATAGCCTCCTAAGGCACCCACTGGGCACACTGCTGGCCTGCAGAGGAACATTCCCCTGGAGCCTGTCTGACCTCGGCAGACAACAGCCCTGGCAGCCATTAGCAAACAAAGCACACGTCCCCTCCCCTCAGTACCTGCAGTGCAGGTGTGACAGTAACTTTAATCTTCAGCAAACTGACTGAAGACCTCATTTTACAAGCAAGGCTAAACTCCAGCCTTTGAAAGCACGACCTCTCAAGTTCACTCTCGGCAAGATGAAAACATTAACCATTGCTGCTTTACTTAACCTTCTGAACATTCTCAGAAAGGGCCTCCAGCTGTTTGTCAAGTCACCAGCCCAGAAGGCAGCTAGAAGTCATTTAAGCAAAGCCTTACCCGGGCTTGCAGGTGAAAAGCTCAAATTTATATTATGTAGCATCATCCAGCCCAAACTGATAGCCAACATGAGTTAACAGTCTTGAAACTGACCTTTTACCAGCAAAGCAGCTTACAGCACCAGTGCAAATGTTCAGTCTTCTTCAAGTGCTTTCTTCCACCCCCTCTCTTCTTACTGGCTCTGGTCTGCTGCTGGATTCAGGAAAGCAGAAAGTTGAAGAAGAAAACAGTAGAGATGCAGAGAATTATGAGCTATGTCAAAGATTATTCTGGAAATCAATATTTGATTAAATGCTTTGCCACCAAGTCCTTTAAATAGAGACAACATGATTTCAGAATACACCTTGTGAATGCATTTGATTCCCTGGTTAACAGGGAAGAGTCAAACCTCAGCAGTGGGGAGTATGAAAATCATCTGCTGGTAGAAAGCTGTCAGAAGAAGGTTATATTTACTGATGCATCTTGTCAAGGCTGTGTACACACAACAGCTCATTCTGGTGGAAAAAAAAAAAAAAAAGCAACTCCATGAGAAAACTAAGGAAGAAGACCCTCCTGTGCAGTGTGAAGCCCTAGCTGGTGTCAGTGCCTTGAAGTGAACACTGTTCCCAGCCCTCATATGGGAGCTGCCGAGGAAGAGGAGGAAAGCAGTGGGCAGACAGTTACAGAAATCACTGTGTACACCTATCTCTTGCTCTGAGGGCCTATGAACCCCAAAATACAGAGCATGAGCCAGAGCAGGCCTCCCTGCAAAGAAAAAGTAAGCTAGGAAGTCACTGTTTTCTTCAGCCTCTATCCCTGCCAAAGTACAATCAAGACAAGAGTTCCCAAGCACCACAGCAGGCTCTGCTGGAAAACAACTCTCCTAAATTCATTTATCACTGCCATTCATCCTGAAGCAAGGCTTCATGCTTACAGTCTAAATGTAGAGCATCTCCTTCAGATAAACAAGAAGCCACACAAAGGTGTCTTCAATCTTAAGAGGAGTTATTTCTCTACAACCTTACTACACTTGTCATAGAATCACTGTGAGCCTACAGCTCACTGTGCAACTTTCCCAGCTCCAACAGGAGCCTGCAAACACGATGCCTCCTGTGGCTGGAGCAAGAAGGCTCTACCAACAGGCTCTTCTTGCTTGGGTGGCCAGTACTAAACACCAACAACAAGGTGCCCTTTGTTGCCTCCATTTTAAGTTTTCACCCACAGGCTTTTGATCTGCTCACAGCTATTCCTCAAAGCTGGATCTTCATACTCTCTCCATTTCTTGAGGTACAAGGAAACCCTGCTGCTTCTCCTCCCTCACAGTCTGTGGCCACCCTCCAGACATGGGATTCATCCCATCAAGTTTCAGTAATAGGTCACAGCTTTTTAGCAGCAGAGTAGCTTCCACCTCCTCCTGTTTGTTGCCCATGCTGAACGTGTCAGTGCAGACACACTTTACCTAGGCTGTTGGGTATGTCACCGTTTTAGAGGAACTAATTCTTTTGAGGTATTTCACTGGTGTTTCCCTGTTGGCTCCTGAGGTAAGACTTCAAGTGTGCTCCAGTCTACCCAGCACACTGCAAAGCAACAGGCTGAGGGTCCTTGCTAGTATTCCACTAATCTTGGTGTGTCATTCCTGTGGAGGTGATGCCTTACGGGGTATGCTTAAGATTTGGGGAATTCACTCTAGCTACATAGCTGGATAACTTGGAATATTAAGGGCCAAGAACAGCCTGTGTTTCACATGTTTGCATTCTTCAGTATAGATAAGGGGGGTATTGAGACAAAACAGAGTCAGGCTTCTAGGCCTGCCAGGGGCAGGACTGGGGAACTGGAGTGGAGTATAGGTAACAAGGAACCATCTTGTTAGATGTTTAGGGGACATAGTAGTAAGATGGGCTTTAGCTGGATAGTGTGATGGGTGGGCACTTTGAAGGTTATAAAAATGGAGAAATTGTTATGAGTTTCCTCTTTGGATCATTGGACATCACCTGTAAAGCTGCGCTCTCCCTTCACCTCTGCAAACTGTGTGTTTGTTTTGTTTCTTATCTCATTCAACAGGCAACAGAGGCAGCTGGGCTGTATTGGCAAATGGCCTCTAATATACCCTCTTTTCCCTTCTTTTCTAAGACACAGTCCCAAACTTTCTGCAGTAATTTGTCCTGCCACAGCCTCACCCATCTCACCTTCATCCTACAGCAGGCAAGTCTGATTCTCCCTGCAGCCCATTTCCATTGCACTGCAGGCAGCAGGATGGAGAGGGGAAAAGAACAGCAATTCTACCTAGCCCATCTGTTTGGATACTGAATTCATGATCCTTTGATCTACACCCTGATACTAACTTCACACCCTAAGGCTTAAGCTCTTATCTGTTGCCCATACCCAGATAAGGAAGCACTAATACTTCCTGACTTACCTGGGTGGGATAACGGAGCATTTGAAAACCACCCGGGAAGAGAAAACAGGGACTTTTTATTGGCAGATGAAATTTAGTAATTCATAACCATTTGTCATGGGTATAAAAATGAAAGTTAAAAACGATCGGGCTGCGGTACGGCGACTGCCTTGCGCTGGCGGCCCTGGCCACTGCTTTCTGCTCCGGGGCCGCCCGCCCCATCCCCGCATGGTTTGTTTTTCGGTCACCCCTTCCTCCTGCCGCCGCCGCCTCCGGCGGCGTGGGCGGCGGGCGCTGCTGCTGGGGGTGCGGCTCCGGTTTTGGTGCAGAGTTTCGGCGCTGTGCGGCCCCGACTTNAGGAGGGGTTCCTGCAGGCCTTCACCAAGCACAGTATGGGTGACGCACCTTCATTTCTAGTCGGCTTGGATTGCCCCTGCTTTCATTCCCTATGAAAAGTTATGCCAGTAAGAGCCAGAAACTTGTTGATTCACATTA
Organism: Neodrepanis coruscans; assembly: GCA_013400695.1. Taxonomy (NCBI): domain Eukaryota; kingdom Metazoa; phylum Chordata; class Aves; order Passeriformes; family Philepittidae; genus Neodrepanis; species Neodrepanis coruscans. The sequence continues at coordinate 22,556 of VYZS01023765.1, forward strand.
CTACGTAGCTTCTAGACCACAGAAACATTTCTTGAGAGAAACTGCAAAAATCCCAGCACTTGAGCCATTGGAACAGGCCAAATAAAGTTTCTGGAATCATTAACTAAAGATCAGACATGGCAACTTTGCAAGGAGATGGGGAGAGGAGGGAAGGCACAGGCAACATAGTCACCTGCAAGGCAAGCAATAGCTCTGAAGCATCCTCCCAAGGCCAGGCACACTCTTCTAGAGCAGTCCTTGTCCCCTGGCATTTATCCATCTGCTTCATAGTGCTCCCACATTCCTGGCCTTCCAGAAGGGAAAGCTGACCCAGGATGCAGAGCTAATTGCTTTGCCTTCCATGTCAGCACGTTGGAACGTGCTGCAAAGTTAAAGTACTTGTGCCTCTAGGGCTGAAGAGAATGCAAAACATTAAGTCAGACATTCAGTGAGGCAAAGCTCCTTCTAAGGAATTGTCAATTAAACTTGTGGAGGCAGGCACACAGAATGCATTTTGGTAGAAACCCCTCCTAGCTGACATCTTTAGCAGACCCTGTTTGACCTCACCTCTTGACTGGAAGTGCACTTTTCTGAAGAACTGAGAGAGGATAAACTCCCATTCTGGGAGTTTGGGATGATCTCATCTCAATACTCTCTGAATCTAGCCAACACCTCCACAGGCACACCACAGTCATGCTGTCACCCCCTGGGATGCTTGGCAAATCCCTCCTTTCTTCTACGCTGGCTCAAGATACTGCGTTTTGAACAGACCCCTCAAGAGAGATGTAGACCCCTAATTCCTGCTAATTTTGATGACAGCCAGGTATCCAGAGAGGAACTGCATGTTTAATGCACCTGAGGAGCTGCCTGCTCTTTGAGACAAGAGCTGCCTCTCAGGAGAGCCCTTGGCCCTTCTGCTCATGTTTTCTAGACTGTTTACTCCCCAGGGGAGGGGCTTACTCAAGCATAAACAACAATAAGCATAAATTTCCAACTCAACAAGGATTTACATGTCCAGTACTGCTCCCATACCTGCAAATTAAGTGTTTTACAAGGTGGTTAGGCAAACTTGGGCAAGGCAATGTAATGCCTGGCTTTGGGATCCTCGAGAATAGAAGGGACCTTGGTATAAAAACAATTTTACAACCATTAAAAAATACCAAAACCATGAAAGACAAGATTGAGTGTGCCTGGGACTGTATGTATCTCTACTCTAGCACTATTTCACTGCAAAGCAAGCAAAAAGCCCTTCATAGGCCTTCCTGGTCCTGACAAAACATGCAGAAGCCACATCCTGAGAGCAGACAGCCCACGTCTCCTGCTCCCAGAAGTGGATAAACAGCAAAGAGACCCTCCAAGGAGCTGGAAGACAGACCAGAGACCGGCATCCCCTGCACACCCAAGGGGAACTCCTGAGTCAAACAACATCCTCTTGTATTTCATAAGGCCTCCTTTATGCTGAAGGATCCCAAAGCACTTGGTGCTATTTATACACAGGAACCACTTCACTAGTCATTGAACTGAGGAGAGGAACAATAACCATCTCTTTTCTCTGACTTGAAGCACCAGAATCAGTGCCTGGCTGTGTTTGCAGAGACTTCATAGCAAAGAGAGTTTGACACAACAGGGAGCAATAGTTCATATAGGTCAGGGTTAGCCAACAGACAAGACAAACTCTTCACTGCACTGATATTGGTATTTTAAATTCTATTTTCCCAACTCTGCTCATGGGCATTGTGGGGTTCTTTTTGGTTGGATTTTTTTTTTCTTTTTTTAAGCAGGGCTTTGTCTGTGCTGGAGAATTTACCAGCAGTATTAAAGCACATTTCTAAACAAAACAGTTTGTGCAGAATCAGCTTTCTGTCTGATCCCTTCCTATTCATTATCTTCCTATTCATCACATTCATTTTCAGCTCAGCTCTCAGAAGCAAAGCCACTGGGTCCTGAGTGTTTTCAGGGAGTGCTCACAAAACCTCCCCTCCCTGTAACCAAGCCAGTACCAGGACCAAGTCAACAAGCACTAAAATTCCTGGGAGGATAAAAACTGTCCCAGCCTCCACAGAGTCTATTGAGCCAATTTTGTACATGAATTCAATTGTACAGTGCTCTCCAATTAATGCAGCAATGATAACAATTTTTTCACTCTCTACAAAGAGTTGTTTTTTTACGCAGTGGTTTGAGCTGAGGGCAAAGACTAACCAAGGAACATGTGCTGCATTTTAGCTAGTGCACAGTCACTCAACATTTGGCTTCAGTCTCATTGCAGTTTTATTCCCTACACAATTTGCAGTGAAAAGGTGAGCAGCTAAAAGTCAGTAGATTTTCTACATTCCCACAGGATCAGATGCATCTCTCATGGCAGGCTGTCATCAAACTCATGAACAGATCATGGTACTTTAAATCCCACTGTCAAAAACACACGCAGAAGTTTTTGAAGAGAGGGCAGGCAGGTCTTGTGTCACCACAAAGTACATTTCTAGCCTCTCAATGACACTGTTCTATAATCTCACTGCCTGAAAGACCCTTTGCCTCCTCAAAGCATCCCAACAAAGGAAAAACAGTAGCAGGTTATAATGGGAACACAGAGAGATCAAGTGACTCTCCCAGCAGAGAGAAGTGGATTAGCTCTCCTCACATCTCAACATCCTTCCTCCATCTGCTGACCTCTGGAAGACCAATGTGGGACACAAAGCCCTAAACGCAAAGTTTTCAAGCTACTTGTCAGCACTGCCTTGCCTGTGCCTGAGACACTTGACTGCAGACAGCAAAAAGTAAGAGGCCAAAAACCCACCCCAGCTTTCGTCCAAAACTTGTTTTGCTGGAGTAGGCTGTTCCTGTTACCACTTTATGTGGTGCAAATAAGCACAGCAGAAGTCTCTGGAGTCATCCCACAGATCCCTCCCAGGCCTGCCTCAATTTCAGCTCTGCAAAGATCATATAATAAAAGCAGCTGACAAGGGATTTGGCAGTAGAAACCAAAGTCAATGTTTTCACTGCTTCAGATATGTTGATGGTTAGCTCAGGACTGGTACCAGCCATGCCAGAGAAAACCTCTGAGCATCTCAGCAACAGAGCAGGTACCTGTAGTCCCAGAAACGGCAGCAATGCACTTTGAGTGCCTGAGCACACTGACAGAAAAGGGAACATCCTGCAGCCACAAAAGCGGGCAACAGCAATTCTCACTTCATCATGGCATCTAGACACACCAGAGACATCTTCAGGAGCCTCCCTTCCTACCCAAGACAGCCTCCTCATGTGGGACATTCTCACACCTGGAAATACCCACTTCACTGACAGCAGCCCCAGGAATGGCAAAAAGTCTCTTCTGACCATCAGTCCTTATATATCCCCAGTCTCCTTGTCTCTGGAAGTGTTTTGAAGTGACCACTGAATACTTTGAGGAGTTACATTCCTCTTCACAGCTAAAAACACTTTATTAAGAGTTGGATCAAATATCAAGCACAGTCAAGGACAAACTAAACAACATTTCATTTACCAGAGCTGTAAGTCCAAATTCATAGAAGCTGTCGCTCTCCTGTTGCTATAGGAGCAATGTTGGAAACAATATTCAATCCACACTAAGGCTGCATTGAAAAGGACTGTTCTTCCAGTAAAAATTAAACAACTCTCAGCCAAAAATAAAACATTCCTCCCCCTTCCGCCTTGCTGTTGTGTAGCACGTTTTAATGACTCCACCAAACCATTTACGCAGCTGTTTTTGGACTGGCCGGCAAACTTGGTAGGGAAGCACCAGCATGTGAATAAACAGTTGGGAGGCAAGGGCTGCCTCAAGGCAATTACTTGCTGGCCCTTCCCCAAGGCTGGGAGCCAGAGAGAAGATAAAAAGAAGTTCCTGGCCCCAGAGCACACACCAATAAGGTCTACAGAAATGCCCCTGCCATCAAGCACCTTGCTCCACCAGTTCCACGGAGAGGCCTGGGAGCTGGGCTTGCTCAGGTCCTCTGCCACCTCAAAGAAACACACAGGCAAAGGGCAGCTCTCCATGAAGGGCACAGAGCCCCAGTCAGTACAGCAACCCTGGCAAGTCTGTCTCACTGGCTCTGGCTGGGATAGAGTCAGTTTTCTTCTTCATGGCTGCTTCAGTGCAGTGCTTTGGATTCCATGTGACAACAATGTTGATAACAAACCCATGTTTTGGTTGTTGCTAAGTAGTGCTTATCCCAGACCATGGGCTTTTTAGTCTCCCACACTCTGCCAGGGAGGAAGTGCACAAGAAGGGAGGAAAGGGAGGAAGCATGGCCAGGACAGCGGATCCAAACAGGCCAAAGGGATATTCCATAGCACAGAACATCAGGTTCAGCACAGAAACCAGGGGGAGTTGGCCTGGAGCCACCAATCACTGCTGGGGGACGGGCTGGGCATCGATCAGTGAGGGCGGAGCAATTATGTTGTGCATCACTCGATTTCATCTTGGGGTTTATTCCTCTCCCACTCACCCTTTCACTACTATTATTGTTATTCTTATAATTACTATTATTCTATTTTACTTTGTTTCAATTGATAAACTGTTCTTATCTCAACCCTAAAGTTTCAATTATATTTTTTTACTGATTCTCTTCCCCCATCCCAACACCGTTGCTGGCTGGGACTAAACCATGACATTTAGAGCTGGCAGGAAAAAGAAACTGGAAAAGAGTTTCTCTAACAAATGCCAACAAAACCAGCTGGATTTCAAACAAAGCAGGAAAATCCTGCAGGGAATTTCTCCACCAACTCACCCTCATGATATCTTATCACTCTATGAACAAGCTTCAATAAAGAAAAGCCTAAAATTACTTTGAAATTTAATCCTCCTTGCACCCACCCCTTGGAGGTCAATTTTCAAGTCAAGAGGGACCATATCATCTCATCTGATCTCCTGTTATTTTAAAGGTTAAAATTTTAGAGGCTAAAAGTAGACCACTCTACATCCTGCAGTAGTACATTCTACCCTGGATTAACCACCAAATACCAGGAAGACTCAAGAGGACTTCAGGAGATGGAAGAAACCATATACTTTCTTCCCTTAGGAGTCTCTCAAAATGCTGCTGGCACATACTCAGCATTCAGATTACCTCTTTGAGCTCAGCAGAAAGCAGCAGAGCATTTTGCTCTGCACACAAGAGACAGGAACACTGCAAACATCCGGTGCTGGGCGGACTCATTATCCATCTTTCAATTCATCCAATGCCATTAAGTGAGCAGGAGGGGAAAAGCAGTCCACAGCATGGCTCACTTGTAGGTTATTTAAGACACTCAGTAAGTCCTTAAATATTAAAAGCAAAACATACCCAGGAGAAAACCCAGGAACAACACAGTCAAAAGTTCCTGAAGAAACTGAGTAACTACCTTCAGTACTAAACGCCCACTGTGAAAATGAGATCCCTCCAGGATATAAAGAAATACAGGAATCCAGAAAAAACTCACATCTTACTTTTGAAGAATTTAGATTAAACTGTAATATTCATGCAGGAAGTAACCAGGTCAATTCAAATAGCCAATAGCACAGAAAATAATCCTCCTTTTACTGATCAAAGCAGAAGTGAAAGAGTGTCCAGCACTGACTGCTCAGGGCCATCTCTTACTGCAGTAGTAAATGCTGACACAGCAGCAGCATTTGACTCAATAACCACTATCCTGTGATTAGACACAGGAAAACAGGCTATTTGGGTACCACACATGTAAAAATTTGGGAGGATACTGCTGATCCACAGCAGTTATGCCCTTCGTACTCAGGGAAACTAGTTTCTCACATGTTTTTAAATATACTGTTGATAAGAATTACATAACTACAGTAATTTAATTTGGATACCTCACTGCTCTCATCTCTGCTCTTCCCTTCTGCCAGGCTTCTTGCAGCACACCTGTGAGCCAGGACTCACATTTCCATAGTGCCTGAGGGCAAACAGTCCAGTGAAGTCTGGTCTAAGCACAGGGGTTTAAATTCCCTTTTTTTTCCCCTCCTGTCTGGGGACACACTGCACACACCAGAGACAGGCCCTGGGGAGTGCACAATGAACAGAGCAGGCCTTTGTTGGGCTCTCCAGAGACCATCTCTGAGGCTCAGCACAGCCTCATTCGTCATGCAGGAGCACAGGAGCTCAGCAGAACACCTTGCACGATTTCCCTCCTCAGGAGGAGGGAAAAACCCAGGCAACTGGGACTCAAAGGTGCAGAAATCAGCCTGACAGTTCTGCCTCCATAAATATAGAAAGTTGTCTTCCCAATAACAGGAAATTCGTCCTCCCCAAAACCCTCCAAGTGGATAAAGTACGTTGGAGACCACAACAAATCTCTCCCCACCTCTGGCAGACCTCTCACCTAAGCCAAGCCTCTCAGCAAAGATGAAAAAGGGCTACCCCACATAGCAAGGGGGGACCTGCAATTAACCACTACTTCACTTCTCAGAAGCTGTACTTCCACACAGGATTGAGCTCATCCATTCTATGTCACAACAGCCAAAAACCAGAAGCACAAAGCCCAACACCTTCCCATACACACACTCCAGGCACACAGCACTTGACACACACAGCCAGGATCCCTTCTTGCTCCAGCCCTGGCTGCTCCAAGGCAGTGCTTGCCTCTGGTGTCCATGTGCCTGGCTCTGTGCTCACTGTACACTGCTGTGATGGCACACACAGCTCCTCACCGACTCCTTGGGAGCACTGAATGCAGCCCACAGTGACCATGGAGAAAAACAGCAAATCACCTCTGTTTCCAGGGCAATGTGGGGGTAAGATATGGGATATGAATTCCTCCCTTCTAGATTCCACCAAACCTACTAAGAAATACTGACATTCACAAGTCATGACTCATGCCTGCCTTGTGAGGCACTAGTCAAGTCCCACTCGCTGGCTGGCATGCCAGTAATGTCAGCACAGCTGGGCATCTGCCAGCTGGCTCTGTTAGCATATAAATTTGACCAAAACCATCCTTCCCCCTTATTTTCTTTATTGTTGCAGCATGGTGGTCACTGAGGATCAGAGCACACTGAAAACACAACCATGGAGGCACTGCGGTTGCTACTCTGGGGGTCAGCAAAAAACAGAAACCTCTCCCTCAGTAATTCCTACCTCAAACTACTATTGGTCCCAATTTTAACTGGATCTTGTTAGTGAAGGAGCCAAAGAATATGTTGTTCATACTCCAGCTATTCTGGGAAGTCATACACTTATATTTAGAGCTGCCAAGGACTATTTTCAACCTGTGTCGACATTATTGCACTACTGCCCAAGAGGCACCTACCGAGCTGTGCAGCACTGCTGGCTCAGACTGGGGAGACATAACCACCTGATCAGCAACAGCCAAATGCAGACCCCAAGACACAATTCTTACTCTGCCATGCAATGCCAATGGTGCAAAACAGTTAGGTATCTGATTGATCTTTCTCCTGTCTACTTCTTCCTCACAGGAACAGAAGTGTTCCAGGGTGAGGTATCAGACACCTTTTCACCTTGTCCATTTGTACAGCACAGCAGATTTTTCTCCCACAGCATCTCCGAAAGGTGTGTCTTCCTCTCAACCTGTCCCACTCCTACAGTGGCAAAGACACCTGGGAAAAGGCTGCAGATTTCAGCCTAACTCCACAGCTTTTTAGGAGTGTACAACTTCCACATTGCAGCTACAGGGACAAATTTCAGCAAAGCACAGGCACTTAGCCTTACAACTCTTTCCAGCTCCCCACTGCTGTTTTCTTTTCTATAAAAGCAAAGAGAACCCTGGTTGAACAAGTGAACTTTGCTCCTTTTGTGTTCAGCTCTGGTACCAGTCAAAGATAAGAAACAATGGTTAATGCCAAACATTTTATGTCACCTACTTCTGCCTCGGTGGGTTTGTCTTTAATCAGTCTCATTACTGCTGCCAGGAAGAAACTGTGGGTCTGAGCAACATCCTCTCTTGCACTTCCCATATGTCTCATTTCCACTTCTTAAAAGGCCGTGCCACACCCCACATCCTCCACACTCCCTCTCTTGGATGCACTCACCTCAGCAGGCAGGAGAGGCGGCTTGGCAGCAGCCTACATGGATGCAGGCAATGCAGAGTTTATCACAAATGAGTAGCACAGTGTGTATTTGGTTGGCTGCACCCTGGGGATGGTGCCTATGGGTCAGCACCCAAAGGAGTTTAAACAGCTGCTGAGGACCCTCCCTTAACTGTCACAGAACATAATTCCTGATATTCTTCCTTATCCCACTAAGCCAGTATCCTGCCTGCCTTCAACAGTGTCCAGCACTGCTGGCATCCAAACTATGTGTGAAACACACACACAAATACACAGGTATCAGTGACTCCATGAAAAGCCTAGCTGTCATGGCCTCTACTCACGCTTGCATCCCTCTAAGGAGCTGGATACACTCAGTCCCATGTTCAGCTTATTGCACTCCATGGAGCTGCACAGCATTTTTCCAGCTGGGAATGGAGAGCAAGAAACGCCCAACCAGAACTGAGGAAGGAACTGAGGTTAGAAACACAGACCAATCTGGTCATACCCAAATGCCCATTCCCCCAAATACACCTCTTATTCTGCCATGCAATGCCAACAGTGCAAAACAGTCAGCACCCTCCTGCTTGTTTTGCCAAGAGCTGTATTACTGTCAGCATCCAGGACACAGGACTAATAGCACTGCCTGAATTCGTTCCCCAGGATCCCAGGCTGCTGAGCTCACAAGCAGAGGAGTCTGGCAGGCAGGACAGAGAGGAGCATGGATGAGAGAGCTGCCCATCAGCAGTGCTACTATTACAGTGCAGATCCTTGCCAAGAGGGCACAGTTTCTGTGCTGCGGGGAGGGATGGAATGAGGTGCTCTCTGCAGAACTGACAGAACACCTCATCTCCATTCCACAGGCCTGCCGTTCCTCATTTCTTCCTCCACACCCCGACTTCAGACATGGGGTGGCAGAGAAAAGCACATTTCTCACAGCTTGGGAAGATGGTCACCATCCTGGGGGAAAGCTCTGTCAAAATGTACATGCAAAAAAGAATGGGGAAATGGGGCAATTTCAGAGTCACACTGTTCATTTTATTTCAGCTTTGCTGTGGCAAAAGAAAAATCATATTCAAGGTCTGAAAGACTGGGGGAGCAAGTGAGACAGAAGGAGACCTGGTCTTTACTTTTAGGATCTTGAAGGTTTTTAAACAATCAAGGAGACTTAGGTTTCTCTTCCTCACTGTCAGGGAAGCTGAGAAGAGCTGCCATTTCCAGAAGCAACACTCTCTCAGGCTTCCACAGCCTCAGCTGTCAGTGCACACCCTCAGAGAGAGCTTGAGATAACCCAGTGTCAAATCCAGGAGCACAGAGTAGAGCAGAAGGAGAACATCCTCTCAGGAGGTTTCAAGAGCAAGACTGATGAGGCTACTGGGGATAGTCATGATAGACTGGAACATTAAAAAGCAAAGCTATCCCTTTCTGGTTTTCAGAGTCAGCTTTTTTTTTTCCTGGAATCACCAGACAGGACAGTTTGCCACATATAGGTGCACATGGTGATAGATGTTAGATGTACATATTTTCCTTCTAGGCATAACAAGTAGCCCAATGCACTCCTTAGAGCTGAATCCAAACTATGCAGAAGCAACAAGTGAATTTACCTGTCAGATGACTTCGCTAGAAAAGACACATCTCACCAGGCAACTCTTCAAGGCTGTCTCAAGAGCAAGGGAGGTGTTGCCTTCTGTGTATGGGCAATGGAAACAGCGGGAGTTGTGATACAACTTACTAGCTGGGAATGATACAATACGCCTGCTGGAAACTTCCTAATAGGAAAGACAGTACTTCATGAGCCACTCCCACCTAGCATTTCTGCTTGACAAGGGAATACAAGCAGCTTTCTTCCACCCCCTAGCTGAAGAATCTCTCACACCCAATGACACAAATTTTTGGAGGCTGCACTGA
>VYZS01023768.1:0-33900 GCA_013400695.1 Neodrepanis coruscans
CCAGAAGGACTGCACCAGACCCCAGGCAAAGGGACAGCACTCATCTCCTCTCATTTTGGGGTTAAACAGCAGGAATCTGCTGCTCTCATCACCCTCAGCTCCATTCAGTCACCCGTTAATGGAGAGATGCAGGTGCATCTGGTGATTGGTCTGTCATTTTTGATAACAACCTTAAAACGAAGCAAACCAGGCCCTACTGTGACAATTGGCATTTATAATGTTGATTTTATTGCTTGTGAGTTATCAAGGTGCTTCAGTGAGACTCCACAGCCCATCCACAAAACCTGACCTTTTGCAAAAATGGTCCTACTTGTCCTATAAACATATCCAGGTCTTTTAATATATCAAAGCCTGACATCCATTTAAGGGATTTCATGTACCTGTTGAGCTCCAGGGATAGTAAGTACCAAGTGAATCCCTACAACAGCATTTAATTCCTTGGGGAAGTACTTTCTTTTATTTATTATGACAATGGTCAGCTCCAAACCTGTGGATATGGACCCTGGAAAGCCCATGAGCCACCAGAGAGCTCTGTGCAAAGCAAAACTCATGGTCTTGTTCACATTTTACTCCAGATACTTCTTATGGATCTTGAATATCCTTCAGGGCTTTGTTTTTTGCCACTGGCACAATGGACACAATGTTGGGGATCACCAAAAAAGATGGTCTTGTTGGCAGATGTTCTACTGGGATGTCTCAGTTTGGCTGTGAGGCATCTGTGTTGCAGTGATGTTGGTTCTGCATTTCCACATCTCAAGGAGGAAGAAGTGGCTTGTGTTGGACCAGGGAGCCCAGCAGGTCCCTCATGGGCCACATTTGATGTGCTGGGAAGTGCACAAAGATGATGGTTTGCATTACCAAGTTTTAGAGCTATGGTAGCTTCTAATGGCTTTATTCAGGAAAGATGTGACACATGAGGTGTCCTTTTCATTCAGTTTTCCTTAGTTGATGTGTTGATGAAAGCCTTCCCATCTGACCCTGCACTGGTGGGACTGCAAGAGCTGTGGAAGGACCTAAGGCATTTCTGTGTTTATCACAGGTATTTCTGATTTCAGTATTTCTTCACTGTCCTTCTTCTCATCAGGCTGAGATTATAATTTATTGATAGTTTTGTAATTACTTTATTGTGTCCTGAACTCTTCAGACACCCTAAGGAAACTAAATGCCATGATTTCTGGTATCTTAGATGGCTTTTTTTTGTCTAAAAGAGCTTTTAGGGAAGAACAAGGGAAACACCCCTGAGTATAATCTGGAAATTGTATCTTTTGCACCGTTCCCCTTTCTGTTTGGCACTCAGCTGAGCTCAACTGCTCTCCCCTTTGGAGCAGTTAATTCCATTGAGTGATGGAGACATATTTCTAGGTAGCACTCCAGGATGGGTTAGTAAATCACCCAAAACTTCCCACTGGAAGATGTCTTATCTTGCTTTTACTGTTGTGAACTCTGAAACACTTGGGCAGAAGTTTTCTATGCTGAGTATTCTGTAAAACTGCTCAATCTTCAGCCAAAATCATGCATCCATTTCTAAAAACTGAAGAGTATATCTTCATTATGGTTCTACCTTTTAAGAAAATACCTGTGCATTGGAGTTTTGGAGCAGGATTGTCCTTGGAATCCTGTGAATATCTGCCTGAATGCAATCATCTTCAAAAATGGCCATTGGTCAGACATTTTTGATGACAGCAGATGAAATCCCACCAGACTCAAAGCCCATCAGATGCCCTTCCTCCACCTGGAGACAGAGCAGGAGTATCCCTGCCCTGTGAGGGTTGCCAGGTCCATGGGCTCTGCAGGGTTCAGCCACAAGCAGCCAAAGAACAACACTGATTAGCTGCTCATTAACTGAGAACAGCACATCCTGAGCACTAAAGGAGGCAGCAGCTCAGTGCAAAAAATAGCTCTGGAGTGCTCAATTAAGGTCCATCAGGACTCACCCACACGAGGGGGAATCATTGCAGGTTGCACACGGATATTTTTAAGCCAGGGTCTTCCCAGATTGTGTTTGCTCATCTTTGCTGGGCCACGCTGTCCCACCACCAACGTGCCTGGAGTCAGTTTGCTGAGATTTTCATATAACTTCTGAAAAATTGGTACTAAAATTAAAGGAATATAGCTGTCTGTTACTGGAAAGTGTCAACAGCAGGGATTTCTTCTTCCCCACGACCCAAAATGACCTTGCAGCACACAGATACACCATACAGAGCATGGTAGGGCAGAGGATTTGTGTTGTCAACCCAAAGTCAACCACACTCCTTACACCCAAGAACAGCCACACTGCTGGGCATCAAGACAGAGCAAATGTTCCAGCGGCACATCCCAAGCACCTGCCACATCCCACCAAATATTTGTCACAGGTCTATCTGTGGTGTCAGGATTAATGTGACCCTGCCCTGGCCCTGCAGAACCTTCTGTGTCACCTCATGCCAAGCCAATGCTCCAGTTTTGGGGTGGTCACATGGTGCTTACTCAGAGGGGGTGAGGTAACATCCCTGTCAGCAGTGACGCCGTCGCCTTCCCTGTAAAGAACCCTTCTTATCGCCTTCTCAGTCATGTTTTCCTGGCAGGCATCCCAGCCAGGGGATATGGTAATCTCCAAACGGCATCAGGACGATCAGCTGAGGCTGGGATATCTCACTGCAGGGTTTAGGTGATTGCATCCATCAAGAATCATAGAGTGATCTAGGCTGGAGAATATCGTAAAGATCATAGAATCAGGTAATAACGTAGGAAAAGGTCATAATGTTGGAAAAGACCTCTAAGATCAAGTCAAAATACTAACCCAGCACTGCCAAGGCCACCACTAACCCATGTCCTCAAGTGCCACATCTACATGTCTTTCGAACACTTCCAGGGATGGTGATTCCACCACTTCCCTGGGTAACCTTCTCCAGTGCTGGACAACTGTTTAAGTGAAGAAATTTTCCCTACTATCCAACCTAAACCTCCCCTGGTGCAACTTGAGGCTGTTTCCTCTCATCTTGTCACTTCTTCCCTGGGAGCAAAGACCCCACCTGCCTCCACTCTCCTGACAGGGAGTTGGAAGGAGAGAGAAATTCCAGGCTGAGCCCCTACAGCTCCCTCAGCACTCCTTGTGCTCCAGACCCTTGTCCAGCTCTGTTGTTCTTCTCTGGACACTCTCCAGCACCTCAGTGTCCTTCCAGTTGTGAGAGACCAGCAAGACAAAGCAGAGATTCCTGGTTCACTCACCCTCTCTCTTGCATCTCCCCTCGTTCCCTGTCTGCTGTTCCCATGGCTCTGTCCCTTTGGTCCCACCACTGCCAACAGGATCAACCTGGTGCTGTCTCCTGCCCCTTCCAGGGTGATACAGGTGCTTTCCATGGGCTCCTTCACCTGGAAAGAGACTGCAATCCTAGGTAGCAAATGTGGATTGTCCAACCACGCAGCCCAGTATGGATTTTGAAAATCCGCTTGTTTTCTCCTCTGGATGGCATTCTTGTTTCTCGTGGTAGGTTTCAGTGTTGCTGACTCATGTAATTTTATTATAAATCTTGTGATATTTCATGCCATTGATGATGCAAGGGGTGGCTGGAGGCACGTGGCTCTGTGACAAAGAACTTTTAGTAGGGGCAAAAATAGTCTGGTGCATTTGTGGTCCTCACAGTAGGAGTGAAGCAGGAGAATGTGCCCCCTAAAGGTTTGGAAAGCAGCCCCAGAAAGAAAAGAAAAACCAAACCACAACCAAATCTGAAGGATCATTTTATAAAATCCCATGATTTTTGACCTGCTGTGATTTTTGCCTGGTTCACATCTGTTCTCCTGAGAGTAGCCACTGCACCAGCTTCCAAGCTGTTCCCTGAAATGTGGAAATCCCCCTCACATAAACAATGGCACTGTTAGTCCTCCTGATTTTCTGGAAGCACAAAAACATGTTTGTTTTCGGTCACGATCCACTGAGGGAATTTCCTCCCTGATTTGGAGTTTGGGAAATTTTTTTTTATTCCTATGAAAGACATTTTCCCAGTTTCCAAGATCCTTAATAAACTACAATTACCAAGATTAGGAGCATTATGTGATTGGCACCTGACACGGAAACAGACCCTAAATTGTGATCCCTTTGGTAGAAACTGGCCCAAATAGCAGAGTGAAATTACCCCTTTTCCTGCACAGAGGGTGAGAGTGTGAAACCAGTGTGTTCCTGTTTGGGATAACAAATTCCCTGTGGCGGGAGCTTTGTGCTGGTGGAAGTGCAGGCACCTGTCCCAAGTGCTGTGCTGTGGCTGATGGGCAGGGAGCACCTTCTTGCACCATCAAAAGGTGCTGCTGGGAGGTTTCAGGTTCATGGGAAGGAGGCTTAAGGGCATTTCCCAAGAGTGGCTGAGCATCCAAGCATCCAGCATCTCATTTATCACGGGGATAAGCACGTTGGAGTCCCTGTCTCCCATGAATATGCCCCAGATGTTGCTGGTGGTCATCATATCCCATGTGTTCTCTTCCTACTGCAACTCTGTGAGTGGCTTCCAGCAGGAATTTGATGGAGGGATGAGTGAAGAGGAGAGCAAAGGACTCAGGTCACCACCTGGATGGGTGACAGGGTGGGGAACATGCTGTCCTCACCAGGAGCATGGGAGTGTCACTCCTGGAGCTGGTGCTGGATTTGAGGGCATGGAGTCTGTGACTCAACTGAAATGATCCATCCTGGCCTGTGGAGGTAGGAGGAAGAGCTGCTCCACAGGAAGAGCATCTCCAACTGCAAAACTGGCAACTGGCTTCGTGGTTCCAGGAGCTTCCTTCCTGCTTTTGCTCCCTGTCTGGAGAAATATGGGCAATGCCAAATCCGCCCAGACCTTGCAGGGATGGCGAAGTGCCACCAGTGGAGAACAAACACTGACCCATCCCAGCGAGGTTTTAGGGAGCTCCCAGTGCCGCCCTTCCTTCCTTTGTGTTTTACTGACTGGGGCCACCCTGTCCCTGTGCTCTGAGCCTGGATGGCACATTGAACCCAACCCTCTGACTCCTCCACAGCCCCAAACAGTGCCCTGTAGACACAGAGCAGATCCCAGCCAGCTCTGGGTGCCTCAGCAGGGAGACCTTTGCAGTGTGGAAGATCTGCAGGGAGGGCTGACCCTCCCAGGAGCTGCAGAGGTGGGGAGTGACATGAAGGCTCCACTCACATCCCTCCCGTGGGAGGAAGAAGCTCCTCTGCCAGTTACACATAAGATCTTCCCAGCAGGGAAGGCAGCAGCTATTCAAGGAGGAAGTCTTTGAAACGTACTCTGCTGCAAGTAGCTTCAGACATCCTCAGTGACCTTGGGATGAATAAGCAAGAAGGGTTTTTTTTTTTCTAGGTTAGGTTAAAGGATATGTGGGATTTCCTAAAATCCTCCTATTTGTGTGACCACGTAGCTTTGATTCCAAATTGTCAGGCACATTAGCAGCTCAGCACATCCTTTGGAGGACAACATTTGCTGTTGACCACAGTACTCAATGGAGACCCAGGAGATGCCAAAAACTTGCCAACATCATTGTTATCCAGGCACCCATGGCAGGTTTTACAGCTACATTCACATCTGCCCTAAAAATCATCCCAAGGGAGGTGTTCTCCAGTCACATCTGCAGTTTGATGGTGGGGTTGCAGCCGGTGCAGGAGGACAAGGAGTCCTCACACACTTTCTGGCTGTCTGGGCTGAGCCTGAGATGTTCAGCACCCCACTACATTCTGAGGGGCTCAGCAGAGCATCCTGCAGATGGATGTGGAGCACAAAACACATCCTGATGGGCTCAGGAGAGCATCCCACAGGTGGATGTGCTCAGGAGAGCATCCTGCAGACAGACACGCTGCTTTTCCCATGGTACCTTTCCTGCAACGCTCCACCAGCATGAGAGCTGCTTCGCCTGCGAGGGAGGCAGGACTTAATTAGAGGAATCTNCACAAGGCATCTATTCCTTTAAAATAACAATTTCTAAATAAATTAAAAAAAACCCCCAAAGTAGTTATGCTAGCAACAAACAAGGTTCCTGATAAGGATGCCTTTTAAGTGTGGATTCTCTGATGCTTCACAGGGTTTAGGCTCACCTTTCTTGCAGGCAAAGGTCTTACAAGACTTCATTTCTATCTGGATCCCCAGGGGAGTTGCAGTCAGCCTATAATCTTTCTTTTTCTTGCTGCTCCCCTTTACTTGCTTTCATTAAACTTCCAAAAAAATTTCATAGAATCACAGAATCCCAGAATGGTTTGGGTTGGAAGGGACTGTAAAGACACCCACCAGGTTCCCCAGCTGCGAGAGGTGCTGGAGGAACAGGCACGTAAGTGTGAACCCAAACACACCGTAGTCAAAAAGCATCAACCTTGCTTCCTTGGGAAGCCAAGCTAACAGGGAACAGCAGAAATTCACTTTGGAAAACGGCTGGAACAAATCCTGTTGAATGTATAATGCAGGTAAATCTTCCAGCAGCTCCGAGAAGTGCTAAGAGAACCAGAGCAGAGCGATAAGTGCATCATTCATAAGCACCAGCTTCTTTAACAAATGTGGCTCCTTATTATGCTCATGAAATATACATGGAGAGAGAAAAAAAACCACAATTCCTGATGGTGCTCTGCATTCACAGTCGCTCAGTTCAACCCTGTGACTCTGCACGGACCAGGCACCGGTGCCTCTCTGGAGCTGGTTCCATTTGGATGGGATCATTTTGGCTGCCTAGAAGGTATGGCTGCTCCTGACTGACTATTTAAACAGCTCCATGTAAATCTCCCTGCTGTGAATATTCTGGTTGTAAATTTTACATGCGGTTTCTATATGCCAGTAAAACTTGACCTAGGCCAGCAAAATTCTTAATGAGTTAAAAAAAAACCCACCCACCCAAACACAAGTCTAGCAAATCTCTTGGAGTATGGGAGGAAATAGAGGCAAAACACTATTGGCAGTGTTTGTTGAAAGTTCTTCACCAGATTGTAGTTTTGTGACCTGTAGAGCATTTTTGTTGCGAATTATATCGAACAGACCATCCCAATAAATCACTTTCAGGAATAAAACCCCTGAGAAAGAGGTCCAGAAGTCAGACTGCTTGCTATGCCATCATGTACAGCAGCAATCTGCCCTCCCCCTGCCCTCTCCATCTGCAGTGGGTGAGAAGCAGCAATTAGCCAGCCTGGGGGTGTATTCCCTGCTTGGGCTGAATGACACCCTGAGTCCAAAACGTTCAGGTGTGAGCCTTGTTCGGTGGGAAATCTGGCTTGGGTTCAGCCAGCCAGGGGTAAATTGAACTCTAAGGTCAAGCTGAGTTTGCAAAGTGGAAAAACCCAGCGAGCAGCAGCCTGAAATTATACCCTGAGTGCCCCGATCCCGGAGCGGTGGCCGAGCCTTGTGCCAGGCTCCAGGACACCAGGTCCCGGGCTCTGGCTCATCTCCCACTCAAAGACATGGTCCTGATTTTAGAGACCTGATCCTGATCTTGGCTCAGCTCCAGGATGGAGGAAATGACTCAAGTGACTCTTTGGCAGCAGCGGTGAGGAGGAAATAATAAAGAAATCCTTGAAAATAAAAATACACCATCATTAGCAGAGGACATAGAAAGCCCAGTAGAGGTTTTATGGGATTTATCCCAGTTGAACAGCCAACCCCAGAGGGAAGCAGCACATTGTTCATATTCTTCCTGTTCCTGGGGACTCTCATGGACCAGGCTATGCAAGGAATACAAATCCAGAGTAAAGGACTCACCTCACTCCAACAACAGCTTTTAAACACAGGAGGTGGCAGATGGACTTGGATTGAAGGACAGATAAATGAATAGGAGACTTCAGTGACAAAGCCATCTGTCTAGCCAAAGTCACCCACTTCTGTAGTCTGTGAGGCTTGGATCCACCCACTTGTGTTGTAGAGCCAGACTCTAAACTCAGTAATTTCTCTTATGGTTCAGTGTGGTGTCTGCTTTACAGGGAGTTGGATTGTGCCCTGGGGGTCTCAACATCTCTGCACTTACTGCAAGCACAGAGCAGGATTTAGTTCTTGTTTTGTCATCCGTAGTAAATGAATTCCAGGCAGAGACTCAAAAAATCAGCTCTTTTCCCCATTAGAGATAACTTGGTTTGGTGTCTTGGTTCATCTGTATTTAGAGCTTAAGCGATGGACAAGTGGAAGGGGATCTTCAGGATACTCTCATGACTTGATGCAAAGGCAAGAGGGCTTGTGCTTAGAAAGACCAATCCCACCTCTTCTCATCCACTGCCACCTGACCATTCCTGCCTCTATGTCAGGAAAAATTTCTTCACCAAAAGGGTTGATAAGCACTGGAACAGCCTGCCCAAGGCAGTGGTGGAGTCCCCACCCCTGTAGGGACTTAAAGAATGTGAGAAGTGGCACTTGGGGACATGGATTAGTGGTGGCCTTGGCAGTGCTGGGTTAGTAATTGGACTCAATGATCTTTGAGGTCTTTTCCAATCTTACTGATTCTTTGAGTCTGTGCTTAAAGTGCCCTTTAGGAACATAATTTAATGAGGCATTTGGTATTTTGGTGCAATGATCTGTAACAGCTGGAAGAGAGGTGAAGTTCCCTGCTATGCCACAAGTTTGCTTTTTGCTTGTGTGTTCTTGGATAGGAAGAACTGACTGGTCACTGACCCATTCATCCCAGTTCAATATCTGAGCCCTGGGAACTGGCAGGAACATCTTGAATGCACATGTAGGCCCGTGGCTAAAGGGAGAAAACACCTTTTGGGACATAATAAAGAAGCCAGCCAAGAAGATCTCATTGCTTTTGGGTTAGGCTGGATTTCTGGAGGTGTTTGTGTCTGCACTGACCTGACAAGCACAGTGTGGACCCAAACCAGAGCCCCTCATGTGGGGCAGCTGCCTCCCTTCCTCCCCATCCCTGCCACTCACAAGGAGTGACAAGGCCTGACAAAATGAAGTTGCAATCTCTGGAGTCTCCAATTATTTCTGCTTAATAAATGGCTCAGTGGGTGATAAAACCAACCACTTCTGCTGGTTTGTCCCACTAGATGGAGGGGGCTTTGCATGCTGAGGCATCTTAGGGCTTGGTAAGCTCTTGTTTTCACGTTGTTATTTTGAAATGCCAAGGCCACGTTGCATTTTGCTGCTGAACATGCTCAGGAGCCACCTTGCCATCCACATGGGGTGTGCAGGGAGCTGAGTCCAGTCCTAGCAGAGCCTCAGGAGCTGCAGCCTGGGAGAGGTTTGCACAATCCAAGCGGGAGCCTGTGCAGTCTCCGTGCTACAGTCAGGAAAGGCGGTAGCTCTGCTTCCAATGTGTTTCCTTTGCTGTCCTCCCACCCTCGCTCCTACGAGCTCCTCATCGTCATTTTTACAGCACAGCTGACAATTGCCTCCTATATTTTCTGTCCCTGAGAACTCTCTGTTCAAAGCACCAGCAAGAACTGCCAGGTATTTCCACCAAGGGCTCACCCAGGTACTTCTTAAGAGCAGTTTTTCCACTATTTACCCGGGGTTTTTTTTTGTGTGGTTTGCAAAGTACTGGAAGGGGCAAAGGTATATTCACCCTCTGGGCTCCCAGACATTTTATGGAAAGAGCATCAAAAGCTCCAAGCTTTCAAAGCTGTGCTGCAGAGCTTCTTGCGGAGTCACTGCTGGCAGCGATTGTCTCGTTAAAATCCAGGTTCCCATTATCTCTGAGTCGGCCAGGAGTGTTACAGGTGCCCTGCTAGTCCTGCACGTGTTTCTCCTGCAAATGCATCACTTTCCCTCTGGTCTGGCTGATTTTTCCAACCCTCCCCACAGCCATTCATTGATTCTTTTAAGCAAATTGCAAAGCAAAACAAACAAACAGCAACAAACCAAACCACAACCCCCCAAATACAACACAAAACACAAAATAAACACCCCAAGCCTCATCAACCTGAGTAGTTTGAAGCCAGAGAATACGTTAAAAATTTCCATCATGGAAATTTCCTAGCTCAGCATGGAGATTTCCCAGTATATTAGACTATTCTGTTTTTCAGGGCTGCAAGCAAAGAATGGAAATTTCCAATTACTGCATCAAAGGCTGCTGCTCTCCTGACAGTCTGCTTAGCAGGGGTCATCTGCTCCTGTAGGACATTAAATAATTTAAGGGAGGGACAGGGAGGATTTGCTCAGCTGCACCGTTTCCTGCACGAGGCACCAGCATTTCCTCTCTGCTTGGTGGAAGGGAAGGAGCCCAGTGGCCTGAGCAGGACCTCAGGATCAGGATTTGGGGGGATGCTTCTCCCTCACCCCGGTACGTTTGGTGTGCAGGGGTGGGACCAGGAGAGCACAGCCTCCTTTGCTTCTCTGGAGCTGTCCAGCCCTCAACCCTCCTATTAATCGACCTTCATTTTTCTATTCCTCCCAGTGCACTACGGAGGAGAGAAGAGGAGGGAATATACCAAATTAAAAAGGAATCATACTGTTCCCCCCTCTTTGCAGCTGCGCCCCACCAATACCTTTGAACTGCAAAAAAAGTTTCACTGGCCACTTCCAGCCACGTTGTGGATGGAGGGAGTCAGAAAGGCAGGAGAATAAGCCCCTGATTTCTTTTCCCACTCCACCATGGGATGAGCAAAGCCCACCAAGCCTCGCCGTGGTGGTTGGCAAATGTGGGTGGTGGCTCCTACTTAATCACTTTAATCACTTAGTGCTTGTAGACGGTGTGGGAGTTCCCAGCTGCAGGTTCTGTATAAAAGTGCAAAGTAATGCCATTACACAGGGGTTTTCTTTAGTAAGTCTTGGTGCTGCAACATGAGAAACGCACAGGGTGAGGCCATTAACAGTAGCCAGCTCATCTCCTTTGGCAAAAGCGGCAGGGAAGGAGGAAAAGTGAGAGAGGGAGGAGAAATGAATATATATGAGTCCTAGGAGAATTCAGATTCAAGCTTGGTGTCTGATTTTTTTACAGGCTGTGTCTTATCTGTCTTTGTAAATCTGGCTCCGGGGCATTTAAGGGAGTTCTTTTGTACTAACACTTCTTCTGAACTCTGATAGTTACAGAGTGTTTTTTGTGAGTCCCAGCTCATTACAGATGTAATCATGTGAGCCAGTTTATTTAAAGGGGAAACTAGATCTGAATGTTCTTCAAGCTGGGAGCATCTCTTATGAGCATGAGTCTGCAGTAGTAACTTCCTGTACTTTTGCAACCTCTGGCATCCGAGAAATTCAGAACTTTTTGTAAAACAGACTTGATGTTGTTTTCCTTACAGCCATGGGAGGATGGAGAGGAAAAAAAGTGGTTTGTTTCAAGGTTTCTTTGTGAGTTATCAGCAAAGCATAAGTAGGGCTTGGTATTGTTGGTCCATATACCTTCTGTGCTCTCTCAGTTTTAAAAACAAGTCAGGCTTATCATAGCCAAGCTCAAGAGCAGGTTATTTCCAGCATCTGAGAATCAACCTGGGTCACAGAGTTAAAGAACAGAGGAAAATGAACCTTTCTCTTAATTCATTTTCATAACACATTTCAGGAAATGCAGCTGTTTCTAAGAGGAATGTCAGTGTGAGTCAGGCACATGACAAGTTTCAGGCACCCAGCAGAAAAACACATCCACAAGCCTTCTAAAAACCAAAGGAGATCATTTTTGACACAAATGGTCTTGCACCAAATGGGAGCCAACTGGTTCAAACCTCATTACGACATATAAAATTGTATTTATCACTGGACTGGAAGCTGGTGGCTGTTCAGAGCCTCATGAGCATCACTTGTGATAGCATTTGGTATGAATTAAGAGAGAACAGATCCAAAGAGAGATGCAGCAGCTGGTAGCACAGTAGGTTTCCCAAAGCTGTGGAGAGAAACGGGATAAAACACTGAGATGTAACCCCCTAAGTGGAAATGGGAAGGTGGCAAAGAAGAATTTTTTGAGGCTGTCCAAAAAACTAAAGTGTTCAGCGTGGTGCTCATCTTGGGTGAACAGCAAGAGGAAGGCAAAAGAAGAAATAAAAAGCAGTATATAATCAACAGAAAGCAGGGAAAAAATGAGGATACAGATATAGGGTAGAAAGCAAATAATTAGGGGAAGAGTAGCTGTGAAAAGCAACATGGTGGTGGTTGGGCTGAAGGGGATAAGGAAGATAAGGAGAAATATTTGAGGTACCTGAGGAGCAAAAGAAAGGCTTGCAATGGAGATTTTAAACCATTGCCAAAAGGGAAGAGGGCTACCAAGCTTTAGCTCCTGATGGAACTGCCTACTTTGCCTTTCTAAGCAGCTGATGGAGAGAGACAGCTCTTCTGGAGAGTGATTCAGCCGCTCCTGAGATGGGTGGGATGAGATGCTTTCTAAAACTGCTTCCCTCCATTGACTAGAGAGGGGGAGGCCAGACATTTGGCTTGCACCGAACACCTGACGTTTTGGCTGCTAAAATTAGGTGAGATGAGTCTCATCTGTTGGTAGAACCAAGGAGGATATTGGATATCTACTACAGACAAATATTTTTAGATTAGTCATCTAGGAAATTTGCATCAAGTGGTCCTTCAAAGCTGCCTCTGTAGGCCTCTGGATTGCTCATGCTAATATTATTGCAAGCTTTGGAATATGGATGAGCTCTTGAAGGCCAGGAGCAGGATAATCATAGAATCATCAGATCTTAGAATGGTTTGGGTTGGAAGGGCCCTTAAAGATCATGCAGTTCCAACCCTCTGCCATAGGCAGGGACACCTTCCACTACACCAGGTTGCTCCAAGCCCTGTCCAATGATGATTGATGAAAAGGCAAGCAGGATGGCACAGGGAATTATAGGCATGAGGATGGTCCCATGAAAACAAGTGGAAATGCTGACACACAATTCAATCCATATGGAATTAAATGACAAGAATATAATCAACGTCAATCAAGTTGGTTTTGATAGAAAAACAGTATTTTCAAATGAGCTTGGCTTATCATTGCTGAGTGAAATTGCAGATTTGCTTGAGAGAGGCAATTATGACTGTACAATATGCTCAGACCTTTGTCCTCATGCCCCATACTCTATATTCACTTGTTGGTGATATATTTCCATCAAAAAAACTGGCACTCTAAATTATCACAAGTTATTATTTGCAAAATAGATTAGAAACTGGCTGCCTGGCAGACCTCAAATTCCAGCTCTGGCTGGGAATTAGGACCAAATGCAATTTGGCAGGTGAGGTGTCACAGGGACGGAGTCTGACGGTAAATACAAATTAACTGCTGGTGATGTGTCACTTTCTGATGACACGTGGTTGGATGGACAATCTGACTCAGGTTCCCCAAGCAAACTGTGCTCATTCAAACACTCAGCAATGGCAAGTTCTCCACCCAGGGAGAAGGATGGCCAGTCACCCCCATCTGCTGAAGGACTGCACTCTGAAAATATTAACTGTGGAAATAATTCAGGGTACAAAGAACTCAGTATGGTCTCCCAGTGTGAGAGTGGCTAAAACGGTTGATGCAAACCTTTTGTGAGAAGCACAGCCTCCTCTCTGTGCATGGTGGGGAGTTCTGTCCTGCTCATGGTTGTGAGGGAGTGTTGGGAAAGGGGTAGAAGGAATATGAGAAAAATATTGTGTGTAGAGAAGAGCAACAGAGCTGGGGAAGGGTCTGGAGCACAAGTCTGATGAGGAGCAACTGAGGGAGATGGGGGGAGCTCAGCCTGGAGAAAAGGAGGCTCAGGGGGACCTTCTCACTCCCTACAATTCCTTGATAAGAGTCTGGAGCCAGGTGAAGGTCAATCCCTTCTCCCAGCTAACAAGTAATAGGATGAGAGGACACAACTTCAAGTTGCACCAGGGGAGGTTTAGATTGGACATTAGGGAAAATTTCTTCATTAAAAGTGTTGTCAAGCCCAAGGAAGTGGTGGAGTTACCATTCCTGGAAGTGTTCAAAAGGCAGGTGAATGTGGTGTGGACTTGGCAGTGCTGGGTTAATGGTTGTATTTCATGATTTTAGAGGGCTTTTCCAACCATAGTTATTCTATAATTCCACGATCAGTGCCTCAGGGGCTGTAGGCAAAGCTTTGGAGGGAGTGGTCAGGAAGCTTTGTTTTTTTAGCTGGTCATAAGCTAGGCAGAAGTTTGTTCTTCCACTAATGTGGGACACCAGACTCTCATGGGCCCTTTAAACATCAAACAGTCATAACAAGACTCGATGACTCAAAGTGGAAGCCAGACAAGCTCAAATAAAACAAGAACTTCAAGACCACAGAGTGAAAACTGACCTCCCACTGGAAGGAGTGGTGAAGTGAATGATGGATCCTTCCCTACATGAGGCTTTTCTGGGCTGGAGAAGGTGCCTCTGCTGGGAAAATCTATGGGCCCCCACGCTGGGGGAACCAGGGAAATGCATCAGCTTATCATCCCAGAAAGGTCCAACCAGATGATCTCACACACCACATATGACTCTGACTTTGAACTCCCCACACGCCTCCCTGGGCCAGGGCGCTCACCAGGCACGTCTGCCCTCGAAGGGAAGCTCTGCATCAGCAGAAGGAGCCAGCAGTGCCTCCTCTGAGCCAACTGTGCACCACTCACTGTTGGCATTTGCTCCAGTACTTTGGGCTTTTTATCACACTCCTGCTGCCGGTCACACGGCTCTGACAAGGCCCTGACTCACGGAGGGATGCGCCGTGTGTGCATGATTCCATCTGCCTCCCTGACCCATCCCTTGTGTCTCTAATGACTGCTTGGTGATTTCAGGGCTTGGACATTTTCCTTCCACCAGCTCTGGCTCCTGTGACTTCAGCTGTGATACTTCCCCGAATCCCGACGGCTGCTTTTGCCAGTGGCTGCTGCAGACACTTCAACACCAGCAGCTGTTTGGCAACACTTTGCTGCAGTTGGGATGAAGGATGCCGACTACACCAGCAGCAAATTTTGGGGTTTGCAGCCTGTGGCTGGGGTGGTGACGCCCCAGTGGTGCTGCCAGCCCTGGTCTTGTTGCCAGCCAGATGTCTCCTCGTGACTGCTCAGCTCAGCAGGGATGAGCACAAGCTGCAGAGAGATCAGCCTCAAAAAGCACCTCTTCCCCCAGGGAGTCTCCCACCATGTGGAGAACTGGACAGCTAGAAGGTGGTGACCTCAGCAGGTCCATCTTGAAAAGCAGGATTTATCCTCCTTCTTACAACTTGGGAAGGACACTTGTGATGATGTGTGTGAACTAGCAGGGGGTGCTTCTTGCTTGTGTGAGAGGGAACTTATGGAGTAAGGATAAGGGAGGGAGATGGTATGAGGTGGAAACACCTTCCATTCTGGCTGTGTCCAACCTGTTGGGTGGTAGCAAATCTGTGTGTTTCTCCTACTGTCCATGTCTTAGTTTCCCTGTTTATAAAATATACCAAAACCTGAGCAGTACAACAGCCACCAGGAAGCAGCATTGGATATAGTGGCTGCATCTTACAGGTGAGGTGGGAAAGAAAAGTCCTGGCCATGGATGGCATAAGGTCTTGTTCTTCCAAATCTTCTTTTTGGCTGAAACTGCTCATTATGAGTCTATGATTTTCTTTAAAAAAATTCTGTACTGTGAAGGTGGTGAGGTCCTGGCACAGGTTGCCCAGAGAAGTTGTGGATGCCTCATGCCTGGAATTGTTCAAGGCCAGGTTGGACAGGGCCTGGAGCAATCTGTGATAGTGGAAGGTGTCCCTACCCATGGCAGGGGGTTGGAACTAGATGAACTTTAAGGTCCCTTCCAACTCAAAGTATTCTGTGATTCTATGATTTCTTCAGGATTTCTTCAGGGGAGACAGTTTGTGCTGTCTCATTGGAGGCACCACACAGCATGACGGAGGGTGGAGACCCTCTGTACATCAATCTAAACCCAAAATTAAGCCCTGAGATTCAGCCAGGAGATGGCTGAATGATTCAGTCTAACCTTTCACACTCAAAGGACAGTATTTTATGGGCTGTAACACATTTTCCAGCTGGGTCCTACTGCTCTTCTGGTACCACTTTGGACTTCCAGGGATTAATATAATAAATAAGATATAATATAAAATGCTTTTGTGCCAGCCAGTTATACTTTTAAAACAAAGTCAGAGATTTGCCTCATGAGATGGCCAAAATTACTGTGGTAGCCCACGAGATGCATTGTACAAGGCTTTTTTCCTGGGATGCCCAAGCAATGACACAATCTGATGCTTCTTTCAGCTTCACTATATCATGCAGAGACAGCAAGAGAAGTGTGCAGAAAGCATCCAAAAGTCCTGGGCTGAAATCCCAGTAAAGCCAGTGGCAGGATTTCCATCCATTTCACTAAAGCCAGGACATCTCCCCAGAGAAGCCCTGCTGGCTCTGCTGGCCTGTGTATCCATCACTAACTTCTCCCTCTCTGTTACTCATAAAAAGTTGGGCAATTTAACTCACCCATTTTCAAGTGGTGGATGGGAATTATCTTTTGGAAGAGTCAAAATAACCTCATTATTTTCTTTACTACCCGAGTTTCTGCCAATGCTAAAAGTCAGGAGAAGACTCCTGCTCCCAATCTGTGCTGTGGCATCAAATGTGAAGTTTGTTGATGGAGTCCTGTATCCCTTTCTCCATCCTTTTACTTTGCCTCTCACAAGAGTCTTCAAACTGTGGCCAATTAATATCAATAACGAGATCAGTGGTGGGTTTTCCTGGTGTTTCCTCTTTCCTGCCTGGGACACAGGTGTAGTTCAGCCCAGTGGGTTGGAAGGTGGACCAACATTATGCCATTCTCATACAGGGATCCTTCTGCCAACCCATCCACCCCTTTGGACAACTCATGGTTTCTGCTGCTCTACATTTTCAGGTCCAAAAGCAAAGTACAAACTCCCTGTATTTTTAGAGCCTCTTCACAGGCAAATCCCTATTGCTCTATGTTCCTAATGGACCTTGGGTTTATATCCTTAAAAAAAGCAACAAGACCAGGGCTCAGAGAAAGCTCCACAGATCTTCACTGCTGAGCTCTGAAGTAAAGAAACATTTCCTGATGGTTGCCCTAAATCATAGAATCATACAGAATGATTAAGGTTAGAAAAGACCTCCAAGATGGTGAAGTCCAACCTTTGACTGAAAGGATCAAAGGATGGTGGGGTGTCCTGCACCCTCTCCACCAGACAAGGAAGGGAGAGAGGTGAACAACATGTCATACCCATGTCTGCCTGAAATGGCAGAGGATATTTGTGTTTAAATCCTGAACTAACTTTTCCTGAGTGAGAGAAAACTGCTGACACAGCATCCCAGTGATCCCGAGGCAATGGGAGAGAGCTTGAAGTTCAAAGAGAGAGAAGTGGGGAGAGACTTTTGCCATCAGATGTGTCATGATGGGGTCAAAAGCAAGAAGAAGGTGACATCACAGGTGCATTACCCTGCAGATACAAGTCATGGGCAGGAGGGGAAACCAAGGGATGAGTCAGAGCCAGCTGCTGGGAAGGAGACAACACTGGTGTGCTTTGTGCTGGCTCTATATCCCCTTTGCTGGCCTTGCTGGGAGTTTACAGCTCAGTGTAATCACCCAGTGAGGTCCTGAAATATTCCCTCTGGGGGATGGACTGGAGTATCTGGAGCAGGAGGCTGCAATCCAGCCCTGGTGGGAATCTATCCCAGTCTTACCTCTGTTATCCTGTGTGTCCTCCAGGGTCCCATATCCAATACTCTGAGAACTTCAGTGCCCCAGGTGAAATGTGGGTGTTTTTCCCTATCCTCTGCTCGTGCTGGAACAGCATCCCAGGGCTCACACTGTGAGCCCAGAAGTCTCACAAGAACCCTGCAAAAAAAGGAACCCAGAGAGCTCAGCAGTGCAAAGATCTCCCAGAGAACATTTTTAAGGCTTCATTAATTACCACATGCCAGGCAAGTCCTGAGCCAGGGAGTGCTCAGGTAAGATGCTGCAACTCTGCCCACCAGCTTTTTGCATGAGGTCATTCAGACCCCACGTGTTATTTTACCCTGACCCTCTGTCCTTGAGCAGAGCAGAGGGAAAGGCTGCCAGGAGTTGGTAAGTCCGAATATTACTGTCTAATGGGAGCCAAGGTTTTAGCTGTCCAGCGCTCAGGAGAGTTAGAGGAGCCCTAAATGGCTGAATTGTTACTTGTGCTGGAAGGAGCAGGCATGGTGTTTCCAATTATTCTTCATTTCAGACAACAGCGAGCTGTTTTGGTTTATTGGAGCAGTAGCTGGGTAGAGGAACAATATTGAGTAAACGGTGCTGAAAAAGGCTCAGTATGAGGCAACAAATTTTTCTGACATAGACCCAACCTTACTTTGGAATATTGCTGGCAAGTCAATAATAGGTACGGCAGAAATCAATTGGGAATAATGTTGCAAATGAGGCAGGGAGCACAAAAAGTTCTTTCAGCGCCGTAAATAAATCTCTGCTTGTTCAAACAAGTAGCATTTATGACATGATATGGAGCTTCCAAAAGCAGGGATTTGGGCAAACAGGGAAAGACGTCGAGTTTACTAAGCAGAAAAGAAAAGAGGCAGCCTCTTTCTTATTTCCTCCCAACAGTGGGGAGATAAAATATTAGAAACAAAATGCAAGCAAAGGGTTCTGATGCTAAAGCATCTTACAGAAGGATGCAGCTGGGGGGAGGCAGTCTCCTGCTCGGAGACGATTCTCTCTTGGGCATAAAATTATTTTTAGGCTACAAACCTACATTACAATCCTATGGAATTTAGCAGGAAATTATACCTTTCTGTTGAGCTCTTAGCTGATATTAAATCAGTGCAATAGAGTTTTAGAGGTTATTAAAAACTCTGTAAAAATTAAATTATTCTCTGTTTAACTCTACAGCGTTTTAAAATAACTGCCATAAAACTGAGTTACATTTCTATCGACTCCCACTGCTTTCTTTCCTTACCCAGTTCTACGAGATTTTTCCCCCATAAAGTTCTATTACATAACATTAAAATTGCAGTTGATTTTAATTTGCAAGTGGACTGTCTTTCAGCTATTTCAGTCTTTATTAAAATATACAACTCCATAGTACTAAAAAATCTATAGTGCAGCAGAAAAACCGCATAAAACATTCACAGATGCACATTGAAAGAAAAGTGATGTTAAAATCACTTAAAATATATTGGAATTGTAGGCTTTAAACCTTGGAAGGTTTAAAGTATCATCTGGATATTGAAAAACCTAAGGGAGAACACAAAGTGCAAACAGGAGAAAAAAAGAGAAAAAACAGGATTTTTTTAATGCATGAGGTAGAGCAAGGAAAATGATAATCTTGCAGCCCATCAGAGAGTAAAAGGGGCAATTAGGATGTTGCAGAGAAGAGAAATGATTTCTCTGTGTCTGTTTCCAATCCAGACATTGTCAGGGAAATTCTTGTTCTGTGCTTGCTCATTGCATGTAATAAATCTCGGAATATTGTCAAAGAATTAGGCTAAACCCGTACTTAAACATTTTGCTGGAATAACCACGTCAGCAGAAGCCCATGTGCTTTTTATATTAGAGCAGCAAAAAGTCAGCATAATGCAAAAGGCAGCTTATTCTGCTGGAGGGAGCTTGTTTACCCCAAATTAATGAAAACTGAAGTGTCAACAAAAGATAAGTGTGTGTAATATCTCCACTGAGGCTGCACAACCCCCAGCTCCCAGGAAAGACCTGCAGGGTTGAGTAGCTCCTTTCCAATGGAAGTGTTCAAGGCCAGGTTGGATGGGACATGGAACAATGTGGTCTAGAGGGAGGTGTCCCTGCCCATGGCAGGGGAGTTGGAATGAGATGATCTGGAAGGTTCCTTCCAACCCAAACTGGAGCTTGGGTGTCTTCAGCACAGAGGACAGGCTGGTGCACATGTTGGTCTGTCTTGGATATGGATTTAGGACATGGCCAGGGCTTGCTTGTCATAGAATCACACAATTGTTAAGGTTGGAAAAGACCTTTAAGATCATCAAGTCCAAACATTTGCCCAGCACTGCCAAGGCCACCACTAAACCATGTCCCCAGGTGCCACATTTACATGTCATTTAAATCCCTGCAGGGCTGGTGACTCCACCACTGCCCTGGGCAGAGTGTTCCAGTGCCTCACCTCACCTTTTCCACGAAAAAATTTCCCTAATATCCAACCTAAATCCCTCTTGGTGCAACTTGAGGCCATTTCCTCTTGTCCTATTGTTTCTTTCCTGGGAGAAGAGACTGAACCCACCTGGCTGCACCCTCCTGTCAGAGAGTTGGAGAGAGCAAGGAGGTCCCTCCTGAGCCTCCTTTTCTCCAGGCTGAGCCCCCTCAGCTGCTCCTTGTGCTCCAGACCCTTCCCCAGCTCTACTGCCCTTCTCTGGGCACACAAAAAAATCCCAGACCCAGGAACCAGGGACCTGCTTTCTCAGTGTGGGCACTGCTACTGTCCCTTTTAGGCAGCTGAGCATCCAAGGCTGAACCTCATTCCACATGGTGGATGGAGGAGACAGGCATAAGCTCAGAGCATAAGCCTGGAATGCCTGTCCCTGGTACATGAAGGACATTTTTGGATGTTCTCAGGCAAACCACACCAACAATCCCCAAGAAAGAGCAGAAAGTGCCCTGGGCTGTGTCCCTGCCATGGTTTATACATGCTGGCAGTGTTGTCAGGTGCTCTGCTTTGGGACAATCCCAGCTCCTGAGTGTTTTCTATCACCTCTCTCTGAGTTGCTTATCCAGAGAAGTCATATGAGGGCAGAAAAAAAAGGGA
Source organism: Neodrepanis coruscans (assembly GCA_013400695.1). NCBI lineage: Eukaryota > Metazoa > Chordata > Aves > Passeriformes > Philepittidae > Neodrepanis > Neodrepanis coruscans. The sequence goes on from VYZS01023768.1 coordinate 20,528, forward strand.
TGAGCTAAAGAACAAGAGTTCTTTAGGAGAGATTAATGTACCTCCATACATTTGGGGGAAAATTAGCTATGAAGTATTGAGGTGCTAGGAAATACCTGTGTCAATTGCACTAAAAATCTGTGACAAATCAAAGCCCTGAAGTACACTGTTGGGCAAAGGTACACTCTACTGTGGAAGAACAACCATGTAACAGCCATACTTGCTGTGTTCCCTGGCCCTTAGTCCAACCGGTTAAACTCTTCTACTCTCAAAAACATGGACCTCAAAGCCAAACTGCCCATTAGGAGAGTGAAGCTCAGGACTGTGCCCTGACATAATCTTGGAGATTGTTCATTAGCCTTGGCCAAAACTACACCAGGGGCCACACTAAAAATTTAACAGCGTGGACATCGCTTGACCCTGTTCCCTGGCCCCACTTACTCACTGGTGTAGATGTTGCTGTTGGATCAGACTAAGATCTAACCAGGGCAACAGACGACCTCCTGTGATGCCCCTGTGCACCCCCACACTTGTGGAGCTGTCTGCAACAAGCAGGTCTCCACCCAGGAGGAATTAGTGACTGTGGGATCTGTCTCCCGAACTGCAGCATTGCGCAAAAACAGGAAAGCCGTGCAGTCACCGTGGCTAAAAGTAAATTTATGATTAGCTAATATGTTTTGCTCTAATACTAACACAGTGATGTCTGGTGCTAGCTCAATAGCCAAAAATGACTGGTGATAGTTACACCCTGTGCTTTGCACAGAACAATAAATAAATGATCCAACAAAAATGCCTTGCTCGGTTTGTCCTGTTTCCTTGCTAAGGTGCAGGCAGAAGTGCCAGTCCCAAGCTCTTAGAGCCAGGACTTGTCATGCTTTAGGCTGAGACTTCCAGCATCCTCCATTCATCACTGTCCTCAGTGGTTTTCAAAAATCTCGGCTATGAAGCAACTATCCCAAGTGAAGGCAACATAAATAGTTGTGCTGGTAAAGGCTCAGCTTGTACCCTGCAAAAGCAGCCACAGATATGCAAAGGAGACTCTTCCCAAGTGCATCATATGCCACAGCTCATTTTCAGGACAGTTTGTGTCTCCCAGCACTGCTGTTGAGTGGCCTGGTGTGGGTAAGAAAGGTGGAGTTGAATTCCTTCAAGGAGCACCATGGCCCTCCACCAAGAACAATATCATGAGATGCCACCCCTTTCCACAAAGTAACAAACTGCCTGGAAAAGCTTGGGCTGCCCCATCCTTGGAAGTGTTCAAGGCCAGGGTAGATGGGGCTTGAATCAACCTGGGATAGTGGGAGGTGTCTCTGTCCCATGGCAGGGAGTTAAGTCATCTTTTAACGTCCCTTCCAACCCAAACCATTCTATAAAAGAAAAATAGCACCAGGGACCTGCTAAACCTTTCCCACTTTGTTTTCCAGCTACAGAGAGCACTTCCCAAAGGGACCAGGCAGAGTCTGGCCCAGCATGGATGATGTGGCTTTTGGCCAGCCCTTTTCACCTGTGGCTCTCAAAGCATTTGGCAGGGTGCTCTCCTCACTTTCCTCTAATTGCAATAATCTCAGCAATGCACATAATGATCCAGAAGCTTTATAATTACATACCTTTGTCCAGAGGACATGGCACAAATCTCTCTATCTGCAGCTCAAAATGATCTCCCCTCGTTAAGGTTGCAGTCCTGAGTTAATTGTATGGAAAGAAAACGCAGAAGGCTTCAGACACTATCCCAAGAAATTGTTGCTGTCATTCATCTGGCTGCTCAAGATGTGATGATCAGTATCAGTTACTCAGCAACTGACCTGGCACTGGGCTCCTTTGATTTAAGGTCCTGTAGACTCACTTGAACTTGCACACAGAAACAAGTTCTCCTAAGGACAGACAGTCTCCTCTTGGAAACGTAGTATTTCTTGTGAATCCTGGAATTCCTTTGAATTGGGGGGAGGAGTTTTTTCCTCCGGGGAGCTGACTGCTTGTGAATCAGCCTTCTCAAGAAAACTTAAATTTGGGGATAATTTAAGGTTTAGCTAATGCACAGGAGGATCTTTTGGCAATGCTGTGATGCAAGCCTGACGTTTTCAGGTTATAAACCTCAAGCAAATGAAGAGAGAAAGAAGGATGGCTTCGGAAAAGTTCCATTGGGCTGCAAGTCAGAGGCTGTTCCACAACATTTTATCTCTGAAATGTCATGCTGTACTGGCCTCAAAGCAAGAAGAACAGACGGTTCATCTAATACAATTATTTTAGGATCCTTTCATCACAAACAGTGTGCATGCCAAAATGAAAACGTATCATGGGAAAGCATTTCTCATTGAAGCCTGAATCTCCTCCCTAATGTTTATTCTATGTCATGGAGAACGCTGGGGGCCAAATACACTCTGGGTTAGAAACACTGGCACCAGTTCTTGCAGCACAGATCTGGCAGGGATTCAGGATGTGACAGCTGAAGGAGGCTGCAGCCTCCCTTGGACCAACAGACCAGTTGGTGCCTGGAGCTGGCCAGTGAGGAAAGGGAAGGAAAGGAGAAATCTGGAACATCCGTGGAGGTTTGCTTCCTCTTTGGAGCTGCTGTTTGGCATCCTGAATCCTTGTCATGGTGTCCTGAGTGCCTGAAAGGTGCAGAGTGGGTGGGCAGCAGCAATATCCTCCTCCTGAATTGATATAAATCCCTGCATGGTGGTGGTTGAACCTCCTTGCAACAGCTCTTTGAATGCCATCCTGGGTGGCAAATCAATTTCTTCTTCAAGAATGCCCTGAAATCTTTTTCCTGGAAGAAAAAAAGAAAAAAGCTTTGGGTACTATTAGTTCTGTTGGGGTTGCTGCAAAATTCTCTCAGCATGTTCCCACTTAGTGGATTATTTGGGCTGTTTTATTGTTCCCACATTTTTGGCCATTGCCTTCCGTCTTGCCAACATGATCCATACATTTAGCAACAGTGACATTGCACTTTCTTGTATTTAAATTCACCTTATTTCCTTGGCTCTCTCCTACCTGGAACTTCCACGTCATCTTCAAGTTTATCAGTGATGATTATTATCATTTCCTCTGGGTCAATCCTAAAGACACTGAATGATCCAGGGTCCAAAAGAAATAAATGGAAGACTTCAATATCTCTAGGCTAATTGAATTTCAAATTGCATTAAAAGATCTCTTGCTGAAATAGTTTTTAATCCATTTAGTATCCCAGATTAGGTTTTGTACCATTTTTCTTTAATTGGGACTGTGTTCAGGAACTGTTCAATAACTTGCAGAAACCTAAGTAATTTATAACAGCCTTATCTTTATTAACCAAACTTACATTCTCATTAAAAAAACATTCATTTGTTTGACATGACAGGCTTTCCATGAAACTGCTCAGGCATATCAATCAGGTTAGCATCCTTTAATTCATTACTAATCACAGCCTATATCAGATTTTCTTTGATACTGTTTGGGATCAGTATTAAACCAATGAATTCATAATTACCTGGGATTTTTCCTATTATATGCAACACAGTCTTTTGGATTCTGCACAGACTATTCTTACAAATTTATGCAAAACAGAACCAACTTGCTTGGGCAGCCTATAGTAATTTTCTTGGCAGTCAGCAACAGAACAACCCCAGATGCATAAACACAGGATCCCAGCATCACACAGATTTGGGGAGGGAAAGATCTCCAGGGAACTCCAGAGTTCCTTCTTACAGCAGGGCTACACCCTTCTGTCACATTTTCCAGAGCCTTACCCAGCTAGGTTTTGCAAGGATGGAGATTCCAAAAGCTCTCTGGACTGCTGTTACAGCAGTTGACTACTTTTGTTGTAATTTTTCCCTTCCTCAATATTTGTAACATCCTTTGCTGCAGCTTGGATTGGTTTTTCTCTTGTCCTTTGACTTTGCAACTCTAAGAAAAAATCTGGTGTTGTCTTTTCAATAATCTCCTATGCATAGTTAACAACAGCAGAAAGCCTTGCTGTCTTAATAACCTCTACTTTTTTTGGGTTCCAGTAAGTGTCCTCTGTGGACTCTGCTGGCTCCAAGGTGGTGAAATGCCCAGTTTCACCAGTAGCCACAGGGGCTACCAGTATTACTGTTGGGGAATAGACTGCCCAGATACTGAGAGCTGCATGTTTAATGTCCTCTGCCAAATTAGAAGTGGATAGATACAGTCTCCAGGCTCAAATGCTACACCAATCCTTGTAGCTGCTCAACTGGGAGAGCTCCTGAGCCTGGAGAGCCTAAGGAAAGCCTTGAGCAAGAGTCACCTGTGTGTAGTTAATGAGAAGGAAGAGGCAGGTGGATGTAGGTGGAACTGCAGATCTGTGTGACCTTGCAGGTTTATGATCTTCCTTGTTTAGAGATGCAATCATTTTATGAAGAACAGTGACCCAGAGAGCTGGGAACTTAATTTAATACATCTCACACGGGCCTGGGTTTGTTGTCTGATTTACTAAAGGATATCAGCACAATTTTTTGGTGGGAAAAAAATGCCATCTGTGTGCTGGATGCTATAAATCTCCAAGGATAAAGGGATGTTTCAGAGCATGGTACACTTAGACCTCTTAATTCCTTTTCCTAAATGCCTGCTCAGTCTCAAACTGAGCTGGAGAGGGGAGTCTCAGCAGGCAGGTGATCTCTGCAATGCTTACAGGAGCCATCATCTCAATCTACCACCCTAAAAAGGGGTTTAATAAATCCTCCCAGCTCTAAATCTAGGCCCTGGGAAGAAGAGGGAAGGAGATGATAGGATGGGAAATGTCCTCTTCCATCCTTCTGGCTGGAGGTAGAAGTCAGGGCAAGGACTGGCATATTGCAGAGGTGAGCATGAGTTTAAGAGACAAATGATTATTAATTAGCTCTGCAATAATAGAGCAAAATGAGTGATGGTTTCCTATCTGGCAAATGAACAAAGGGAGCTCTGGAGGGAGGAACTGAACAACTGCCTTGCAAGCCCAGCAGAAGGGTATGAAACTGTGTTTGGAGGAGGTTGGCACCAGAACTTCTTGTGATGGAGCAAAGTTCCTGTGGACAATCTCTGAGACTGGACTCTAACAGGGAGGAAGGTGGAGGTTAATTAATTAAAAAAAAAATAAAAAATTATGAGATGTCTTCCTCTGAGGAAAGGAAGGAGTGAGGGGAGCAGAAAAAGGAGGATGGACATGAAGCTGCACAAAGAGTGGAAACAAGGTGAGGAAAATGATGTTCAGAAAGGAATAGTGTGACTATGGAGGGCTAAAATGAGAAAGACCAAGGGCAAAATGAGTTTCAATTAGGAAAGGAGATAGAGGGTGATAAAAGAATGCTCTGCAAAGGTATTGAAATAGGAGGGAGGCAATGGAAATTATACATAACTGAAATAATGGAAAATGAGAGAATGGAAATAACAACAGGGAGAAGATTGGACCATTCATTAATTTTTATGCTTTAAAACTATGGAGGGGAAAAAAATAAGAGAATATGAAGTGATATTTATCAGAACCATTTTTGCCAAGGGGGTAAGACAATCCAAAGTAGCAAATAAACCCAGTTAAAATCATTCAGGGAAGTCAGACAAATTCAAGTCAGCAGGACTGGATGAAGTTCCCTCTGGAGTCCTTCAGGCACTGGCCAGAACAATCTGACTCATTAGTAATTATCCAGGAGATCCCATGGAGAATGGGGGGGATCCCAGAGGGGGAGAGAAGGGCAAATACAGTGCCTGTGTTCAGAGAGGGGGGAAAAGGACTCAGGGAATTACAGAGCAGTCAGTTCAGCATGTAATGCAAAAAATACAATACAATAAATCGTTAAACAATCACTTGCTAAGCATTTAACTGATATAGAAAAACATATAATCAACCAGACTGGATTTGTCATAAATAAGTGATGTTAAAGCCATCTAGTTTCCATCTTTGAACCCAACAGCTGTGTTGTGGAATAAGGGAGAGGGAGTATATGTCATGTACTTTGAAATAATCAGGGTTTTTAACACCATTTCACATGACATTTCCATAAGCTGACCGGGAACTATGATCTCTGTGAATTTATCTGAAGACATACTTGACAGAAAAAAAATATTCACACAAGAATTACTAATTCCTTTCCTTTGGATTTAGAGAGTTTTCCAGAAGGGCTCCCTCAGGGTTTGCTCCTGGACGTGATTCTAATATTTTCATTAGTTTTTTGGATGGCAAAATAAAGAATATATAAATACTCCAGAGAATTTGTTCCAAACTGTGGTTGGGAAATTGGAATAACAGTATAAAATCAACCAGATTTGGTTCACTGAGGTCATAAGCAACAAAATCTGTTAATGCAAAGTGGCAAATCCCTGGTCAAGCAGAGATTCAGTGGAAAAAGAGCTGTGAATGAGACACTGAAGATTACACAGTTATTGCAAAATAAGGCAAATCTTATTCTGGGATGTGTGAACAAGAGTGAAACATCAGAAGCAATGATCCCACTCTAATGAGGGCTCAGCTGAAATACCAGGTGTGGGTTTGGATGCTGTGCTAGGAGAAAGTAGAAGAAAGTTGTAGACACATCACAGAGGGGCTGAAGGACAGCAACAAGGATTATGGGTGGTTAAAAAAATGGGAAGATTTTTTTTGCTTTTTTTTCCAGAAGGGAAAAAGATATATAAGAAGATGAAAACTGTTTTATAAGGCAGAGGAGTCTTAGAAAAAGGATATTAATAATTGTTCTGATTTTCTTCTGACAATACAGGCTGATTTCCTGCAAAGATGATTGTTAAAGGGACATCTAGGAAAGAAGAAAAACACACAAATGAAACCAAAAAGCTCTTCAATTCAAAGAAAATTTATTTGAATTAAAATTTCTCAATTAATCCCTAAGTCTTTCTCTCTGGAAGTTGGTTGGCTTCTCTCAGGGATGGCTGGATCTTGCTCACAGCCATGAGAATAACCCACAGTGTATCTCCAGCTCTCCTTTTCCATGGCTGTCTCCTCAAGGTGTGCCAGTGCTTCCAAGCCTGCCCAGAATGCAAAACATCGATGCAAATCCCTGTGTTTGTGTTTGAGCACAGCTTCAAACACTCTTTTGCTGTTAATTAATTATCCAACAACAGCAGGAAGCCGGTGATACCGAATGAATCGCGGAGCTCCCCTGACCAATAACAAAATCAATCCTTCCTCCCCTGTGTTGCAGAGCATCACCAATTCCCTTTTCTGATGCACCAGTGTAGCTCCACACAAGCAGAATGAAGAGCCTCCTCTCCTGCAGACCTCCCACAGAAAGTGTGGGGTCGGTGGGGATGAATGTGGTGCTGAGATCCTTGTCCCAAGGGCTACAAAAACCAGGGAGGGTGCTGGAGTGCAAAAAACACACACTGCAGGGCAGGGAAACAGCTTGTTTCTCACTTTTGCCTAACAAGGAACATCTAATTTGCAAATAAAGCATGAATACATGGATAAAAAAAGGAATAATAAACAGATAAAGTTTGCCAGAAGTGTTGTTCAGAAAGAACAGGTGGTAAGGAAAAAGGAGGAGGGCGTTTGCAGGCTGTATTCCTATCTGGAAGGAATATACTTTCTCTGAACTCAAGGAAGATTATGAAACAATCTGCTGGATGTCTCTGGGTAGTGATAAAGGAAGGGAGAAATCAACAAAACCAGGAGCAGTCTCATGGTAGAGTCCATTGTACATCAACTAATGAAAAAAAGGAGATTGAGGAGGGTGTTTTTTAAAAATTAAAGGGGTTATGCAATGAACAAAGTGCTGGTGGACCTGAAGAAAAATGATATATCAAAGATATTGTGAATTTTAAAGAGAGGGGAAAAAAAGGAAAAGAGAGGAGAAGAAAAGAGAAGGGAAGGAATTTCAGATTTTTCCTGCTGTTCAGCACAGCCCTTAGGGTCCTTGGGAATTCTCTGGTACTCTAAAGGTGTTCTCTTCTCAGACTAGCACCAAGTTGTGAATGGATCAGACAGCAGAGATGGGTTTCTTGTTGTAAAACACTTTGTTTACTCTGTACAAGCAGCATAACTGTGGCCTGAAGTTCTCAATGCAGATCTGCAGCACGTTTTGGGGAGGGAATGATGTCCACCTGTATTTTTAGAGAGGAAGCAATTGAGCACTGGTCAGCTCAGCTGGTCAGGCAGCACAGTGAGTCCCTAATTCCTACGAATTTGTTGCTTTATTTTACCTTGAATATGTACTGAAGGCAAAGCTTTCAACTTAAAATATGGATCGTGTGTGATGCTCATGGCATCCCCATTCAGCAAGTAAATAATCCCTGTTCTCAGGAGAATGATACAGAGGCAAAGAGTTCAATAATGTAAATTTGGCAAATTTTGATAAGCCTTAAGGGTGAGACCCCTTTGCTCAGTGGAGAAGTGGGGGTGTAAAATCAATGTTCATATAGACCATGCACCTCTCCACTGTATCACGTAAGGGAGGCTGGAGTGGCTGTAGCTTCTGCACTTCACATGTTGCTGAAGAGGGTTATGCTGATGAGGAAATGATCAGAGAGGGTAGGATGTGGTTAAAGGCTCGGTTTTGCTAACTGGGGCTAATGTGAGAGGAGCATATTATGTCTCAGATCCATTAAGGCCTCCAGCAATCACCTCCCATGAAGGAGAAGGAGCAGCAGAGAAGGAATTGTGACTTCCTGAGTCCCAGTAGCTCCCGGAGCTGTTCCTGTTAATATTCAATTATGTGCTGCCCTGGACTCAGAGTGCTGAACTACGCCTCACTCCAGCCCTGAGGCTCAGCTGCAACAAACACAGCAGCAGGAGCCTGAGCCACGGAGAGAAACAGCCCCCGAACAGGGTTATCACACCTCCAGCCGCCTGTGCAGAACCAGCACGTAGGAGGAACCAACTCCCCTCTCCAGGCTGCAAGACTCTGGGGAGCTGGTTATACTGTGAGCTGTGGGCAGGGTCATCAGACTCTTTCCCCTCCTGTTTTTCATCCTGGATGTACCAACTGACCGCAGAATGCTCTGCATGTGCTTCCTCTGCATCTCACACCACGCACCTTCTGCTCTGGCTTTTCCTTCACCTCACTCCCCCAACTGTGAGTACCTCCCATTCCTATTGACCCACCTGCCCTCTGATAAACCCCTTCCACTTCCAGATCATGGTATTAACTTGACATTTGCAAAAGGTCACTGTGTTTGCTCTGCCTGAGTGTTATATTGCTCACTCTTTTGTTGTTCTGAGTTGTAAGCCCTTCAAGGCAGAAGTTATCTCCTAGGGTGTGACTACCCAGGAAAAACAGGTCCCTGGTCTCAGTTGGTGTCTAACAGCCATAGCAGAGTTAATAACGTGCTCCTCAATGGAGAGGCTGGCTCTAATTTTATTGATTAATCATCAGAGGTTAATGAATCTTAATTTACATGTAAAAGCCTTCCTTCCAGAAGATGTCCATGAGCAGGATCACAACGAACATCTTCATCTCAAAGAGCACCAGATCCCTCCCCCATTTCCAGGAGTCCATTTGGACGGCGTGGTATTGTTGGAGCATATGCCATTTTCTGCAGGAACAAAAGTGGGACAGAAGGGAGGTGACACACAATACATATTTTGTGCACCCAGTTTATGTAGATGAAGTTCTGGCTTTTTTTAGCCTGGGGTTTGTCACGCTCAAAGTGTTGCATCACATTAATTGCAGTGGAGATGAGTCCGTGCGCCACACGCGCACACGTGTTGGGGTGTCTGTCCTGCACGAGTAGGTCCCAGCAAAGTGCAACTGGTAGAAAAATGACATAAATTAAGCCTTTGCTCTCAGGTGAGAATGGATCTGATCCCATCCACACTCCTGACCCAACCAACATCCCTTGAGGATGCAGGGCTGGAGCTCTCCCATGCCAGAAACTCCAGGAGGGCTCCAGCCAAGGTGGAGACTCAGCACATTCTGTCCATGAAGAGACACTCCAGGCTTGGCTCTTCTCAAAGATAAACCATCTCTGAGCCTCAGCCACAGTGAGGCTACACCAGAAAGCGGGTGGGAGAGTGGAGCTGTAAGACTCTGGGGTTGAATCTGCTCTCCCATCACAGTGGAAATGCATCTACTGAACATCTCTGGAAGAGGTGCTGGTGGAGGATCTTTGCCTTTAGCTTTAGTGCCAAGACCAACAGAGCACTAGACTGACAGCCGTGCTGGCTCTAAGAACAGCCCAACCTGGCTGCTCTGCCATAGTTTGTTTTGAGACTGACACACAGCCAGATCGTTCCCAAGAAGAACCTACAGCCTTTCCCAGGTACTAATTTTTCCCTTGCATATTAAATTCCTCTACCGTTTTGCTCTGAAAAACAACTCCTTCCCTGAGCTACCCTGGTTCCTCTGCTTCTCCCTGATATCCCTTGCCTGCCAGTGCAAACCACACCAGGCAGGATATGACAGCGCTGTGGCTCAGAGTCACTACACGGAGATTAATTGGCAGGTACGGATGGGTTGGGTGGCTGGAAGGTGGCTGCCAACCCAGAGGCATTACAGCTGAGTTCTGCTTCAATCTGTGATTCCCAGCCTCTCCCTCCTGTCTGCGTGCAACTCGCAGGAATGGAACGGTGTTTGAAAGATCTGCTTCCTCCCAGAGTCATCTGAAATTCATTAACGGGTTCGGAAGCTTTTGGGAGAGGGGGATGGACACATACGTGCACGGAAAAGCAGCGCAGCACAACCTTTATTTCCTTAGGGAGGCAGCCTTAAGAAATATCAGCATTTATTCTCATCTGTTGCTGAGCTTACGACCCACACAAATAACGGGGAATAGCGAGCGAGCAGCCGACTGCAGAATGGGAACAGGGAAAATGACTCAGCAAAGCCTGGCACCAATCTGGAGAAAATGCAGGTACATTATAACCTTGCTGAGCATCAATCTCATCCCTGATGTGACGTAGAAACAGCGGCTACTGTAGGTATTTGCATCAGATAGAAACATCCCTTCTGGAAAACGATTTAGCTCTGCTCCTACAAACAGTTCTATCCAGGAGCAGAGCAGGTGAGAGAAGCTGCCTTCGTATTTCCTAGCAAAGGAGAGAAGAAGTTCAATGAAAACCTCTCAAAGCTTTCTAAATACTCCTTTTTTTTTGCCTCCTGTTATCAGTTGACAAATAGCTGAATTATAGTTTCATGCTTTGTTCATGTCGTTTTCCCCAAGATCAGTGTTTCCTGCTACATCACCTTAGAAACTCAATCAACAAACACTCTGCTCTACACGTAAACAAAGCTTTATTTTACCCTATTTTTGACAGCAGCCAGTGTTTTAGAAAACAGAACATTTCAGGTTCTCTGGGCTATTTGCCTCGATTTCACAATTTGATTTTGGTTTTGAGGGCCTGTCAGCATTGTTTATACCCAGATCTGTTGGAGTAGTGACGTTTTTGTGTGAGTGGCAAAGAAAATATACTGCTGCAAATTGCTCCCTGAAATCAGACTTTATTCTCTTCTATCAAGAGTCCAAATGAAACTGCATTTTCTAACACACAGGAACTAAACAATAAAATGAATTTGAGAGAGAAGTGAAACGAGAAAATTTAGTTTCCACAACAAAAACGAATGAAAAAGAAGCAAAGACAACTTTGACAATTTAACAGGACTATCTCCAAAGCTTGAGCTCCAATAAAATCCAGGAGTGTTACCTCCAACAAAGCAACTGAAGAACTCTGCAGGGCCCTTTAACAATTTAACTGTGGAATAACATCAGATCTTGTCCTGATCCCATGACAAGATCTTTTTTTTTATTGTGAGAAAACAAGATCAGAGCCCTATAAAGTTTTCTTACTTGGTTTCACAAGATGAGCATTTCCCAGGTAGCCACTGTGAAAACACAAATTAATCCAAGAGCAGACAGGGGACTTTATTTGGCAGTTTTCAAAAACCTGCACAAGAACCTCAGCTACTGAGCTTCCTGATCTGCCACCACACAGAGTCCATCAGTTAGGGATTAATTTTAAGGCAGATTTTTAAGCTTATCACATGATGAAGGATTTTCCTGTACGTGGACTTCAATGGGATGCTTTAAATCCTGTGTGTGTGCGTCTAAACACACGTTTGTGTGTTTATTCAAACCTTTTCCATTCACAGGAAGACGCAGCCTTGGGCTTCTTCAGGCCTCTCCAGGGAACACAAACCTGGGAAGAGAGGGAGAGAGAGAAGAGTCATCTTCAAACCTCACGTTTTTGAAAGTAAGTTTCTGAAGGAGACAGGCTCAGGTGGAAGGAGCCAAGACCGTAAAGATTTTATAACTAACATAATTTTTTAAGAGGAGGCAGGTTCCCTGCTCTTACTTAGTGCAAGGTCTCTTTGCAGGAATTTAAAGCAAATTAGGGGAAGAAAGCGCCCTTCTTACAGAAATGCGTCGTTTTGCTTCTCTGCCCGGCTCTAACCCAGAGCATCCTGCCTCGGGAAAATGAAATAAAGCTGAGTGATGATGCGCTGTCACGGCTGCTGCCGACGCTCTGCCTCCTGCAAATCTCCCGACATCGAGCACCGACCTCCCCGGTCAGCGAAAGGAGAGACGCTTTCTGCTTCCAGGCTCGATCCTGCGCCACACAAACTCCCCCTCCGGCTTTGCAAAGCACGGCCCGAGGTTTGCAGCGAGCGGCTGTGCCCGAGGTGCCGCTTCCAAGGGCTGGTGTGGCGAGGAAACTCTTCCCATGACACAGCAGAACAGCAGCAGCAGCAGAGTAAAACAGATCAGTTCTGGCAGTACTCCTAGAAGACTCCCTTTATATCCCAGCTCCAGCCTCTTCCTCCCTTCAGGATGATCTAAAGAAGGGAATATGGAATAAAAATAGGCTCAGGCAGGCAGGGAAATGAGGCCCAGGGAGATGGAAAGCCAGGCGTGCTGTAGCTGGGCTCTACAGCAGCGGGACAGCCTAGATAAAGGGCAGAGAGGATCCCAGAGAAGAAATTCCCTCCAAATTGCATCGGAAAGAGAGATAAACGATGTGTAGGGTGGACGGTGGGAAGACTGAGAAGAAGGAAGGAGGATGAGCTGCTCCTCACTCCGTTCTTTTCAGCTAAAATTGTTACAAATTTCTACAAAACGCCTGAAAATTTTGGAAAATAGTAATAGGGGTATCTGAAACACTGTACATTGGTAGATGTGTAGATACACAGCCCACTTGAAAACGACGGGGCCAGAGCACAGAAATTCCAATCCCAGAGCACAGGAATTCCAATCCCAAAGCACAAACGGGAGCTGATCCGTGGTGATTCCAGGATTGGGCCTGTGCCGGGCGGCTCTGGCCCCTTCCCGTGGCTGACAGGCAGCAGGTGGAAAAAAGGGTCGTTTATACGACTCCCTTCAAGACAACTCGACGGGACACTGAAGGAATTAAATCCCCGACTTGAAATTTATTGCATCTGTGGGTCGTGCTTTGATCTGCCGACAGGCTGCTAGAAGCCGTAAAAAACAAACAAAAAACCCCCAGTAATTTGGCATTGCTTTGACTCCTTTAGTTTTTAACA